>JASFAX010000501.1:0-60730 GCA_030737875.1 Allium sativum | reverse complement strand
AGAACATTTATCTATAGTGTTGTACCTCTAATTACTTAAGCTTAAGGCCAATGACTACAATTTTCTTTAACGTTTATTTTATTTAACAAAAATAATTGATTCAAAATAAGAAAATGATATGTATGGAAAATATTTTATTAAGTGATCCAGATTTATTTTGAGAGATATATACAAAGATATTATTAAAAAATGTGACTAATACGTATGAGATATTTTGCATGAGTGATCATACAAAACCCTTACAAAATTAAGTTAATGGTATGGAAGAATAATTCAACTAAGAAGAATCTAGTATAAAGAAAAGAAACATATAAGGAGTTTAATAGTAAGAGAGAATGTTGAATATAATACAAAGAAATGTGTCGAAAATTTATGTGTATTTTTTTCTCTTTTCGTTTATCCCTATTTCTATTCTTTAATTTTCATGATCGCCAAGTTAATCTCATTACGAGAAAAACTTAATAATCCAATGTTTTTACCCATGTTGGATATTTAGAATGTTAACTACTAAGTGTATGTAATGTACCATTCGGTTCTCTTGCATTTTGATCAATTACGATAACCTTGAAAATGTATGTTGAAGATGTCTAGAATGGAGATGTGAAGTTTCAAAACTGCATAATAAATAAAGACCATTTTGCTAATCCTTTAGCTTGTATGAGTGCAAAATTCTATTTACTTATTTTCAGTATTGCCAATAGTAAGAGTGTATGTTATTTAAAAGCTTTAGCTGCACATGTATTGAATTTTAAATAAAAGTAAGATACTGACTAATTTGTTAACCTATAATTAATTTTATGGTTGCTTCATTATCATGCAGAATAACATAAAAAATAATTTCATTGATGCACTGATGAAAATTGCATAACATCCATACAGTTTTTTTAAAGAATAAAAGATAGAGATAAAATGAGAATCGAATTGTAATGTAATCGCAAATGGAGAATCGCCTGTTTTTAATGAATCTCTACAAGAAGTAAAGCCATTACAAAGAAAATAAAATGAGTAATTTGTAAAGATGAGTAAAATACCATCTTCCAGCAGACAGAACGTGGAATATGAAATGAAATAAACTAGAACGAGTTAGACAAAAAACTCGATATTGTGCTTCTCATGTGCAAGTAAGCTATCATTGAAAATTGGATCATTGCTAAACATTCTGTCAACTGTGATCATTTTGCCAATCCTTTAGCTTATATCAGTGCAAAATCCTATTTACTTGTTTTCGAAATTGCCAACGCTTGAATTTTAAATAAAAGCAAGATATTGACTTAACTATTAACCTAGATTTAATTTTACGATTGTTTCATGATTTAGTATGTGTGTTCTCATTCAAAAATAACAATAAAAACAATTTCATTGTTGAACTAATGAAAATTGCATAACATCCTTACAGTTTTTTTTAAAGAATAAAAGATAGAAATAAAATGAGAATTGAATTGTAATGTAATCGCAAACGGAGAATCGCTTGTTTTTAATGAATCTCTACAGGAAAGCCATTACAAAGAAAATAAAATGATTAATATGTAAATAAGAGTAAAAAACGATGGATGAGAAAACTCAGGGGCTAATTCGGTAAATTTTGAATGATCGAGTATACCATCTTGTGGCAGACAAAATGCGGAATATGAAATAAACCAGAACGAGTTAGGCAAAGAACTTGGCATTGTGCTTCTCCTGGAGAAGTTAGTAAATTTGAAGCTTAAAGTGTCAAGCCCAGCCTCCAGGTCACTCCTGAAGTTGCGTATATATCACTTTGTAGAATTGTTCGAAATCTTATAGAAACATAAAAAATTTAGTCCAACCATAGAGTTTCAAAAATACCCTTATGAAACTACACAATAAACAAAGGCATAGAGGAAACGCGGAGGGTCTCGATGGATTTGATATGGATTACATTTTACCATCATGAATTAAATTCAGTACATGCACTAGCAATTACAAAAATTACACGTAAGCAATCATTGAAGATCTGAATCATTGCTTAAGCATTAGGACAATTGTGATCATCTTGCCAATCCTTTAGCTTATATGAGTGCAAATTTCTATTTAGTTGTTTCCAATATTGTCAGCAACAAAAATGTAAGCTTTCTTCAAAAGTTCTAGCTGCACATAAATCGATTTTTTGAAAAGAAAAAACGGTATTGACTTAATTGTTAACCTGTAATTAATTTTGTGAGTGCTTCATGAGTTAGTATGCACTTTCTCATGCAAAATAGCAAAAAAAAAAAAATATAGTTGAACTGCTGAAAATTGCATAATGTTTGGTACCTATGCTTGCTTACTGTACGGTTATTTTAAGAATTAAAATGAGAATCGAATTGTATAAATGGAGAATCGCTTGTTTTTAATGAATATCATAAAAGAAGTAAGCCATTACAAAGGAAATAAAATGATCAATTTGTAAAGATGAGTAGAAGACGATGGACAAAAAAAAACTCACGGGCTGATTCTGTAACTTTTGAATGATTGTATACCACCTTGTGGCAGACTAAAAGTGGAATATGAAATAAACAAGAGTTAGGTAAAGAACTTGACATTGTGCTTCTCATGGAGAAGTTATTTAATTTAATGCTTAAGGAGTGCAGGTCACTCTTGAAGTTCTGCATATATCACTTTGTAAAACTGTTCAATATCCTATAGAAACATAAAAAATTTGGTCCAACCACGGAGTTTCCAAAATATCCTTACTATGTACGAATGAAGTTACATGTTCGACTCCCTATCACAAAAAAGGTGTTAGACCAAAATATGGGCCTAACACCCAAATACGGTGTGAAGACCTCACAATCACAAATCTCAGATCATAGAATGCAGATAGTGGAGTAAAAGCGGGGAACACACGAGATTTTTATAGTGGTTCAGCTCAAATCAAGCCTACGTCCACTTTATATTTTCTTAGATCTTGAGAAATTACAATTACAATGTCATCTCACAATCCATGAGATCCAATTACATGCAACATCCTTGTGTTTTTATGAAGAAGAGGAGAAAAGAGGATGGTTTTATACATGAAATACTCGTGTTAAACTGAGTAGAATTGGCCTTGTTAAGCACGCAAAGTCCTTGTGTTGTTAATGGTGGATGCCATGAAGAAGAATGGCCAAAAGTCCTTGGAAAATCCTCCAAATCTTGTATTTATAGCCGTTTACAGCAGGCAGTTCGCAGGACACGTGGCACGCATCCCAAAAATCTTGAAATGTGGTGGAAAACGTCCAGAAATCTTCTCCAAGTTGTGGTATGACACGTGTAATAAGATCCATGCAAGCTAGAGCGAAAATAGCCTTTAGAATAGGTCAAAACCGAGTGTAGCAAGCACAGACCCAGGCGGTTCTTGACCATGGTGTGTACCACGAACCGGGGTGACGAGCTGGATTGGAGAGGCTTGAGCTGACCATCACGAGCGAGCCGTGGTCCAGGTGCGTATCACGAGCGGGTCGTGGTGCCGGGGGCCACCACGAGCCGAGTTGGTTCACGAACAGGAAATGAGGGCGAACCTTTGGGGCGAGCCGAGTTGGTCCCATGAGCCGAGGTGGGTCCCACGAGCCGATCCATGATCCAAGCTAATGACGCTTCGTCACTTCATTCAAGTGATTGCTAGTCGATGCCAGATTACACCCATTCACGGAAAAGGGCTGTAACAACCCGGAAAGTCAGAGCCAATTAAAAAAAATTATTTTGGCAATTTTATTAAATTTTGAATATTTAAAATGATTTATTTTAAATAATTACGACTAGAAATTTATTTTGAATAGAATTAGAATGTATAAATTTATTTAAATTGAAGTTAGAATATTAATATTTATTTTAATTATAAAAGGAATTGGAAATGGCGCGATAGTATGAAAATTCGATTTCAAATTTCAAAAGAATGTACAGGATTCAAAATAAACCGGATTCTGGTGGAACCAGAAATATTTGAATCTGTTTGAAAATATCTTCCCAACGAATTTGAAAAATCCATATTTCGTAGCGGGAATAAAAAGTTATGTCCAATTGAAAATTCAGAATAGTTACTAAGGAGTTTGTATAATATATAGCCCTTAAAAATATATATTTTGCAAACGACCTCCGTTTTCAATGAGACCACTTTTGTTGGATTCGAAATGTCAAGTTATTGCTTGATTCCAATTTTCATAATTTTGGGAATCAATATGTGAGCGTGGTGAATTTAAACGTGTTTAGTCAATTAAGTTTGAATTTAATCGATTGGACAATGACCGTTTTTCAAACGGTCTTCAAATTTGACGAAATTAGTTTTGTTAGGGCTGTATTGTCAAAACATAGCTAGATTTATTTTTCTGGAATTTTTGGAGCCTTTATGTAGTTCCGGTAAATTAAAATGTACGTTAAATTCAATATTGACTTTAATATTAATTTATATTGCAATTTTAACGAAAACTGATGGTAATGGTCGAATTTGTTTGCAGGACATATCTCATTGTGCCCGAAATGGGGGTAATAAGCTAAGAACAAAAGTCGTTGGGTTCAGATTGGAGATGAAACGAAAATTTACTTTTTGGAATTTTAATAAATTAATATATATATATATATATATATTATATGAAAAAGTCAACCCCTCTTTAATTCTTTCTCCCCTCCCCCCCGGTTCAGATCTAAATCGAGAAAAAAAACAACTACAACGCACGAAACTACTCCCACTAGACCATCGTCACCACCGCCGCTCGAGGTGTCGCACCCCACCGCGCCTCCCCAGTCGTGAGCGCCACCACCGCGCCCTCCTCCCTCTCTCCACCTCGAAGTTCGAAACCCCCCTAAATCGAGGAAACCCTAACCGCCAGCGATGCCCTGGCCCACCACCGCCTGCACCGCTACCTTCAACCACCCTCTGACCATCTCTCCGCCACCTCGGCCCCTGTAAGCTTTTTATTTACTTATTTTGTTTATTTCTTTTCATGTTTTTTTTAGGTAATTAAATTTAATAAAAAGATGAAATCAAATTTTCTTTTATAGTATAGTAAATTAAAAATATAGTTTATATATATTAACAAGATAGAAATAGGGTCTTTATATATATAATTTTGGAATAAAAATATAGTTTTTATTAATATATATAGCATTTTGAAATTGAAAAGATTAGATTTTTTAAAATGAAAAAGATTGTATTTTTATATAAGGAAAAGATTATATTTTTATATGTAAAAAGATTATATTTTAATATAAGGAAAGAATAGATTTTTTTATAATGAAAAGAATAGATTTTTTTTCTTATAATGAAAAGAATAGATTTTTATAATGAAAAGAATAGATTTTTAATCGAAGAAAGATTTGATTTATATGTTTATAAAAAAATAGGATTTTTGTATAATAAATAATATAAAAATATTATTTTTATATAAGTAGCGAATTAAAATTTTGATTTTTATATATATAGCGAAGCGATAAAAATATGATTTTTATTATTTGAATAGAAAAATAAAAATGTGATTTTTATTTATTTGAATGGCGTGACAAAAATATGATTTTTATCATACGAGTAGCATATAAAAATATACTTTTTATATATGAAGTAGCATTATAAAAATATGACTTTTATAATATAATAGCGGTTAAAAATATGATTTTTATATATGTAGCGTTGAAATAAAAATGTGATTTTTAATACAAAAATTGTGTGTAACAGATTACGATGGAACCGATGGAATCAAATCCAAATCTGAACCGTTCAGAAATAAGGAATGGAGGATTGGGTCCGAAAGGTGAGAACTTCTCACTCTAATTTGTTTTCTAGTTAAATATATATACTAGGATGCAGACGGTGCTAGTAGCACCCGACACCTTTGTTTGAAACCATGTTTGTTTGGTTGATTGGTTTATTTGGTTGAATTTGGTTTGGCAAAATGAAATGAATTTATTAGAATTGATATGAACATGGCGCGAGCCATTAGTATGCGAGGGATAAGGCTAGACCTTATTCCGATTCTAGTATCGTGCCGTTGTGCTGCCGAAATTTTCTAAAAATGTTAGAATACTAAAAATATCATTTTTATTGTACAAATGAACTGTATAAAATATTCATGAGTTGAAATAAATATTTTATAGTTAAAAATATAATTTTTAACGTGCATATGAATAAAATAAATATTCATTTACAAATCGAACGATTTGTTTTTGTACACCCATTTTACTGATATGAATTGGAATGATATATTTTACACATCGCCCAACTGCACAAATAATAATCATTATTTGTCGTTTGAAAACCCCACACGGGTATTGGGATGATATTGGACATACACTAATCCCAATATTTAATTGTATGTCAATCGAATAGTTGATAGGCTGTTGTAAGCGTTAATTATTTATATTTAATGCTCATGCAGTTGTGTAATGCACTCTGGATGATGGTTGACTGTGTTTGATTATTGTTATGTACATGTGTGTATGAAATCCATATAAATAAAATTATATGGTAATTGACTGTGTCTGATTCCAATTCAGAAAGAACGAATATTTTAAATTAAAGAATATTTTAAAATGGCGAGTAATTAATTTTTAAAATAATATTCAGTAATGGATCAAAATGTAATTTTGATGTCCTATTTAGGATGGACACGGAAATATTTAAATATATAAAGCCATGTTGATTAAATTAACGCCATTTTTACGTGAACGATATTTATATCGATTTTATTCATTTTTATAATGAATATCGAAAAGGAAGTGATTTTAAAATCTAATGTTTTGAAAATATTATCATTTATATATTATAATGATAAGGAAAATTCAATTTTAATTTAAAATTGAATATAAAGTTGAATTTGTTTTGAAAACAAATTTAAAAATATTTATAAAATATGTTTTAAATAGAAATCGACGTAATATATATAATATATATATTATATATATTTAATGGCCTGAATAGAACGCATTGCGCCGCGGTAGTTCGCGAATTTCGGCCATAGACTTTGAATGGACATTACGGGAGATCCGACCGTCGGATTCTCCTAAAACTGGAACCATAGGTTCGTATCTTAAAGAGATTTCCAATGAATACAAGAGATTTAAAATCTAATGGTTGGATTTGGAATTATGTCCAAATCAAATTTGGAAAAGGTCGTTGTAAGTGTAGTTCGATAACCGTTTATGGAAATCGACTGTACGAGCCTTAATAAAATTATTAAAAATATCAATAATTTGTATAAAATCATAATAAATGATTTGAAAAGAATTGGGATGAAAAATTCCATATTTGAAAAGATAAAAATATATTTTTATCGAAATGAACCAGTTTTGAACTAGAATTATAAATCCAATATTTTTAAATAATTAAATTGGGTTTGAAATGGTTTTAAAAATAACCAGAATTTCCAATATATGAATTGGAATGGATTTGAATTGAAATTATCATTGGAATATTTCGATATTGGATTCCGTGATTATACGGATATTGTAGAGGAATTTGGAAGACATACATATATCATTATTCACAATACAATATTTGTTGATCTCAGAATTTGATATTGAATATAAGCCGATATAATTTCTATTCAGGGCCTTGTATTTAATATCGAATTGGATTTTGGGTTTGTCGTGAATGGTGTCTTCATTAACACCGTTCTTAAGCCCAGTTGATATAAAAATAAATCTTTTAATTAAGATTACTAGAGTTTCCGGTTAATTAATATTTAATTGGAATAAAATGGAATGTGAATTGGGTTTATTATGAACTGTGTTTTTAACGACATTCGTTCTTTAACCCGATTTACAGTAAAATGTGATTTGGAATTTATAAATCTTTTATTAAGATTTAATGGGAATTTTCCAAAGTAAAGTTTTCCAATTTAATATATTATATTGGAATTGAATGGAATTCGATTTGATAATAATTGAAATGAGCTTCTGTGGAGGAAGACTGTTAATATATATGGAATTTAAAAGGCTTTGTCGTTACTCCATTTATATTATTAGTCGCATACGGAAATTAATATCGATTATATATTGATCTGTTTTCCGTGAAGATTCCATAATTAATGGAATGTGATTTTTGTTTATCGTGAATTGTGTTTTAAATGACATAAGTTCCTTTACCCAGTTAAAGACAGGAATACATGTCTAACATTGTATTTCGAACTGTACGGTTGATCTCCGCTAAATATATATCTATTTGGTGGCGGGGAATTCATTCTCTTGCTTAACACCCTTCTCTAAGACGTACGAGCTTAGAGGTTATATATCGGCAGAAATCAATAGTACGGAGTAGATTGTCGATGCGACATGTTAGTGTTTCCAAAGTTAATTTATATTGATTTTTGGGAAGATTAAAACAAGTGGAGTTTTAATGAATCTTTAACAAGATTGAAGAGAGAATGTGATAATTTAAATTATCAAATTCGTGAAACAATCGAGGATGTAGTAGCACCAGTTTTGCTCCAAGCGATGGTTAAATCTTTAATTAGATTTGAACGGGAAATGGTAATTAATTTTATCGATAACGCCGTGGTGTTAGTTATGGAGTAATACCAGTTTTTCTTCATGGGATGAATAAGTTGGGATTAGGAAATTAAATAAATGATTACTTCGGTAAGGTGCGCTAATCCCGACTAGTTTGGAAAACCTTAATATGGTATGAATTGACATCAAAAGGAAGACTAAAGAATAAATTTAAAGAATTCATCTTTGATAAAATTAATGGGAACCTTTCCCAAATTATATGAATATTTGAATAAAAGAATATTCTGAATTGGAATGAGGCGTATATTGTGTTTTTATAGCAATTGTTTATTATATACATGAGTTATTCGGAAAGGCCATGTTTATACCCATTCTGAATAATTGATTCGACGATATGTCGACGATGAAGACGGTGGTTAAAGACCAGAGGTCTTCACATCGTTTGGATGATTACGGATGTCTTGATTGGGCCGTATACCCAAGACAAGGTAATAAATGGTGATCGTCTAGACGTACTTGGAGATCGACCGGATATGCGAGGACCTCTCTCCTGTTTTGGACATTCAGGACGAGGAAAAAGGTGCCTCCTGTTTCGTTCAGACCCAGAACGAACTTGTAAATGGATGTGTGTCTAACATTGGATTTTATTCTATGTTGATTGATCTCTATTAAATATATATCTATTTGGTGGAGGAGAATTTATTCTCTTACTTAACGCCCTTCTCTAAGACGTACGAGCTCAGAGGTTATATATCGATAGACATCAGTCGCATGGCGTGAATTTCCTGTGTGGCATACAGAGATGCAAATGATCCAGGCTTCTGTTGAAAAGAAGACTCTTGTGGTTGACGAACAAAGCATGTCTTTAATATAGCATAGCTTTGTGTATAGCGTTAATTCGCGAGCCTCACACCTCGGTATGAGTTAAAAACGGGATAAGGGACCCAATGAGGACATGACGTTTCTTTATAGCTATGGGTGGTGTTAGGGTTTTGTAAGCCCCAACATTTTTATATTTTTACCTATGTGGTTGTTGGAATGCGAGGCACCTCGGATATATCGGTCTCTACAGAGCCAATGGACATTGAGTCATTTGGCTCATAGACACCCTGTAGGGCGAAGAAACATGTGTTTAGGAATTGCTAATCCTCAAACGTAAGAGAGGACCGGCCTTGGAGGATCCAAGTGTCTACTGCGGGAGATCCTGAGGCATTTGCTAGAGTGTCTTGAAGCTGGCGAGGAGTCATCCCTTGCCTCGACTCATGACGGAAATCCAATTTCCAATACGTAACATTTCAGTTTTGATTTTAGAGCCTAGTATGGAGACATAGTGGGATAGGGCAATATGCCGTCTATGATTGATACATTTATATTTGAAGTTGTTTTCATACACTTTACACTATAATAGTATCAAAATGATTTGTTTTAAACGTACCAAGCATGTTTGGCTATTATAAGGTAAAACTCTATCCTCCGGCTTGCGTTGCATTGTGCGATGGGACCCTAGTCTTATAATAGCTTCATTTTTCCAAAAAGCATTGTGCTGTTTATTTTATGTACTGGTATCCTTGGGAGGAAACCCGTTCCGTGTTATACGGCGTGGTTCCTTGATTTACTTTATTTTTAAAGTAATGATTTAATAACTATTTTAGTTCTCACACCAGTCACATGGCTGACCTGGAATTGTTTTAACCTAAACTCTGGGTGCCCCTATTTTCCACATGGGCAGCTAGTAGTTTTGGTTTCCAGATTTATAATCACAGGATCCTGGTTTACAGCTGGAATGATATTCGGAAAGCTCTGTATCCGTGTATCTCTTTCGGTTGTGTTTTGTATTATTTTCCGTTGCACTGTAAATTTGTAAATCTCTGATATTTATCAAATGTATAATATTTGTTCATACTCTGTATATTCTTGTACTCTGATGTAAATTGTTGTAATAAGCAATGAAATGTTCTTCTGTCTGTGTTTTGATTTATCGTGTTCTCAGACAATCCATTCTTTCTATTCTCTTCGGAGAACGGGGAAGTTCAGGTCGACACAGTTTGGAATCAGAGCGCAACTTCCAAACTGTAAGTCCGTTTTGGCCAAATGAAAGCTCTACTTGAAGCTAATTCAGAGGGCTACAAGAGTTATGGAGCGAAGCTACGTAATTGATGTTTTCTTGCCCAAAAAAGTCGTCTGATAGGAGTTTTGGGCCATTCTTTGTTTGTGATGCGACTTCAACCAAATCGCTTCATGTCTTCTGACGATGTTCTCAATACTTGAATGTAAGGTTAACTAGTGATTTCATGCGTGACAGCTTTTGCCGAAAAGTGTGTTAACAAGTTTGCCCCCCAGAACATATCTTGCTGGTTGAAGGAAGATGTGTTCTGGATAATCCAAGAAATCCATATCTGTATAGAGATAGAGGTAGAACAAATGTGTCACATCTTGGCAAAGTCCAAACCTTCTAGATATAACCCATGCCAAGAAGTTCAAACCGAGTATATTCCATACCCGATTTCTTTTGTCACATCCTGAGAAGACCGTTTGCAATTACTTAAGTATAATCCATATTTAAGATGCCAAAGTGAGTATAAACCATACTCGAGTTACCAATCTGAGTATCATCCATACTCATATCGGGAGAAAGCTATACTTGCCACGGTCTGACAAGATAGTCCGACTCTAGGCGTAATCCACACCTCATGTTTCAAGATAAGTATAAGCCATACTTTAACCGAGATTGAGGATCTTGCCACATCCTGACAAGATACTTAAATTCACCAAACATAATCCATGCTTAGAAAGTCCTTACTTATTCAATTCAAAATGCAAAACCAAAGAAAATTTTGATTGGTTTGACATCAAGTCCAGAGCACGCTTTGGGGCATGTCCTAACCTCGTACGTGTGTACTCCAATTCAACCAATCGGAAAACCAAAAGAAAGAAAAAACATATCTTAAATCCTAAGAAATGCAGGAAATGCGAAGTGATCTAATCTAGATCAGTTGATGATGAGCCCACGAGAGCTTTATCCAGGGTCGTTCCCTCTCTAGGGAGCAGGAGGTGGCAACGCAGGTGCAGCCCCTGTTGGTTGTTTCACATACTCGGGTAGCTCTCCACGTCTAACCCGTTCCTCAATCAGATCACGCAGACCTACAGCCATTCGTGTCATGTCCATCCATTTCATAGAATATGCAATGTTTTCTAGAATCAAGTTCCCTTTGTGATGGCTCCCTCCTGGGAGGCTTTGGGTAGGAGATGGCACCGTTTGTGTCCATGTAGATGTTTGAGAGTGAGGCATTGAGTTCAGTTTACTTTTCATACCTAGGCCCTCTTCGGGGATGAGTGTTGTGGTCATTCTTGGCAGTAGCTTTTCCTTTGTCATTTCCAGAATCAGACAGTCCTCCGACCCTAAGCATGTTGACATCCAGAATCTTCTTCTCAGAAGTTGCATCTTCGTCACGCAGGAATATATCTGATTCAAGGAAGATTTCACCGAGATTTCTTGGTAGGTCTCGATACAAAGACTTTTTGAACTCCGAGTTATCTAAAAAGTCGGATACTGCTGCCATTAATACCATGGATGGTTTAGGTCGGTCAACTGATGTTGTTGCAACGTTGAATCTTTCCAGAAATGAATGCAGAGTTTCTTTGGGTCTCTACTTGATTGTGGCGAGCGACATGACATTCTTGGATCATGCGATGGACCCGAAACTATTCAATGAAACGTGCGACCAACATGTTCAAAATGTTGATCGATTACGTTTCTAGCTGTCGTATCCACATGGCTGCTATATCAGTTAGAAAGAGGGGAAAATATTTAGCCATGACGTTTTCCGATGCCGATTGAACTTCCATATGCCGTTTGTTGCGCTTCAGGTGCATGGTAGGATCCGTCCTACCGTCGTAAGGCTCCAGTTGTGGAAGTTTGAAATCTGGAGGATTACGAGAATTCCTGATTTTTTGAGTGAATGGGTTGTGATTGACGTCATCCAAGTCATTCTGATAAGTACTGCCTCTCGAGAGGCGTTCAATCATATCTTCTAGCCGATTTCCAACAAAAAGTTGTTGTAGATTTCCTAAATCAGAGCTAGTGACCCCAGCGTTGAATGCAAGATGAGGAAGGAGCTATTGGGAGCGAATCATGATGGCCGGTTCGTAGGCCATGAGGGGCGACCCGATCGGGTTTTGGTGGTAGGTCACGAACCGGTTGTTGTTGGTGAGCAGGTGGGGGTGAGTTGCTGGGACCGGTTCGTGAGCCTGGCGGTGCACCACAAGTCGGGTCATGGTCCAGGGGTGCACCACGAGCCGGATCGTGGTCCAGGGTTGCCTCACGAGCCGGTTGATGTTGTTGAGGGGCAGGAGCTCGCAATCCGGTGTCCATCTGAGCTGGAGCTGAAGTAGGTCGAACCTGACCATTTCCAATAATGAGGGGGTTGCCCCCGAGTCCATGTGAAGCACGGGCCGCTTCGGTGGTTCCATTTCCAATGACTTGTTCGTTTCTCGACCTTCCATCCATCGGAGCGAAGAATCCATCGATCATCTCCTATTGTTTCCTGAGGAGGTCATCTTGCCTTGCAATCTGGGTTCTCAATTCAGCGAGAATGTCGTCCATCTCTTCTCTGGTCAAGTATGTAGAAGGATCTCCATGAGAGGATACCCCTGGCTTGCCTTATTTCTAGTGCCTTCAGCATCACCATCCTCAGCATGAGAGGAAGTTCCAGTTTTCTTCCTTTTGAATTCCATTGATCTAGTAGCCAAGTAATCCAAGTTAGAAGTTGAAGTTGTATCATGTGCCCCTTACCTGGCGCGCCAAAATGTAAGACCAAAATCTGGGCCTGACACCCAAATACGGTGTGAAGACCTCATAATCACAAATCTCAGATCACAGAATGCAGATAATGGAAAAAAAAAGGGGAATACATGAGGTTTTTATAGTGGTTCAGCTCAAACCAAGCCTACGTCCACTTTATATTTTCTTAGATCTTGAGAAATTACAATTACAATGCTGTCTCACAATCCGTGAGATACAATTACACACAACATCCTTGTATTTTTATAAAGAAGTGGAGAAAGAGAATGATCTTATATACGAAATCCCCATGTTAAACTGAGTTGAATTGGCCTTGTTAAGCACGCAAAGTCCTTGTATTGTTAATGGTGGATGTCGTGAAGAAGAATGGCCAAAAGTCCTTGAAAAATCCTCCAAATGGTGTATTTATAGTCGTTTATAGCAGGCGGTTCGCGGGACACATGGCATGCATCCCAAAAATCTCTAAATGTGGTGGAAAACATCCAGAAATCCTCTCCAAGTCATGATATGACACATGTAATAAGATCCATGCAAGCTGGAGTGAAAATAGCCTTTAGAACATGTAAAAACCGAGTGCAGCGAGCGCAGGCCTAGGCGGTTCGTGACCATGGTGTACACTACGAACCGGGGTGACGAGCTGGAGTGGAGAGGCTGGAGATGACCATCACGAGCGGATCGTGGTCCAGGTGCGCATCACGAGCGGGTCGTGGTCCGGGGGGCACCACGGGCCGTGTTGGTTCACGAACAGGAAATGAGGGCGAGCCAAGTTGGTCCCACGAGCCGAGGTCGGTCCCACAAGCCGATCCATGATCCAAGCTGATGATGCTTCGTAACTTTATTCAAGTGATTGCTAGTTGATGCCAGAATACACCGATTCACTGAAACGGGCGCAACTTCCTATCCGTAAGTCCGTTTTGGCTAAACGAAAGCTCTACTTGAAGCTAATTCAGAGGGCTACAAGAATTACGAAGCAAAGCTCCTTAACTGATGTTTTCGGGCCCAAAAAAGGTCGTCTGGTAGGAGTTTCGGGCCGTCCTTTGTTTGTGAGGCGACTTCAACCAAATCGCCTCATGTCTTCTGCGATGTTCTCAATACTTGAACGTAAGGTTAACCAGAGATTTCATGCGTGACAACTATTACCAAAAAGTGTGTTAACAAGTTTGCCCCCTAAAACATATCTTGCTAGTTGAAGGAAGATGTGTTCTGGATAATCCGAGAAATCCTTATCTGTATAGAGATAGAGTTAGAGCAAATGTGTCACATCTTGGTAAAGGCCAAACCTTCTAGACATAATCCATGCCAAGAAGTTCAAACCGAGTATATTCCATACCCGATTTCTTTTGTCACATACTGACAAAACTATTTGCAGTTCCTTAAGTATAATCCATGCTTAAGATTCCAAAGTGAGTATTAACCATATTCGAGTTACCAATCTGAGTATCATCCATACTCATATCCAGAGAAAGCTATACTTGCCACAACCGGACAAGAAAGTCCGACTGTAGGTGTAATCAACACCTCGTGTTTCAAGGTAAGTATAAGCCATACTTTAACTGAGATTCAGGATCTTGCCACATCCTGACAAGATACTTAAATTCACCAAACATAGTCCATGCTTGGAAAGTCCTTCCTTATTCAATTCAAATTGCAAAACCAAAGCAAATTCTAATTGGTTTGACATCAAGTCCGGAGCAAGCTTTGGGGCTACGTCCAAAAGTTGTACGTGTGTACTCCGATTCAACCAATCAGAAAACCTAAAGAAAGAAAGAAAAAAAACATATCTTAAATCCTAAGAAATGCAAGAAATGCGAAGTGATCTAATACAGATCATTTGATGATGAGCCCACGAGAGCTTGATCTAGGTTCGTTCCCTCTCTGGGGAGCAGGAGGTGGCAACGCAGGTGCAGGCACTGTTGGTTTTTTCACATACTCGGGTAGTTCCCCACATCTAACCCGTTCCTCAATCAGATCACGCAGACCTACAGCCATTCGTGTCATGTCCATCCATATCATGGAATATGCAATGTTTTCTAGAATCACGTTCCCTTTGTGATGGCTCCCTCCTTGGGGGCTTTGGGTAGGATATGGCACTGTTTGTGTCCACGTAGAAGTCTGAGAGTGAGGCATTGAGTTCAGTACGCTTTTCATATCTGGGCCCTCTCCCGGGCTAAGTGTTGTGGTCATTCTTGACAGTAGATTTTCCTTTGTCATTTCCAAAATTAGACGGTCCTTCGTCCCTAATCATGTTGACATCGAGAATCTTCTTCTCGAAAGTTGCATCTTCCTCACGTAGGAATCTATCCGATTCAAGGTAGAATTCACCGAGATTTCATGGTGGGTCTTGGGACAAAGACTTTTTGAACTCCGAATTATCTAAAACGTAGGATACTGCTTCCATTAATACCATGGATGGTTCAGGTCGGTCAACTGCGCTTGCTGCAACATTGAATCTTTCCAAAAATGAACACAGAGTTTCTCTGGGTCTCTGCTTGAATCTGGTGAGTGACATGACATTCTTGGATCGTGCGACGTGGACCCAAAATTGTTTAATAAAGCGTGCGACCAACATGTTTTAACTGTTGATCAATTCCGTTTCTAGCTGCCGGATCCACATGGCTGCTATACAAGTTAGAAAGAGGGGAAAACATTTAGCCATGACGTTTTCCAATGCCGATTGAAATTCCATATGATGTTTATCGCGCATCAGGTGCACGGTAGGATCCAACCTGCTGTCGTAAGGCTCCAGTTGTGGAAGTTTGAAATCTGGGGGATTACGAGAATTCCTGATTTCTTGAGTGAATGAGTTGTTATTGAAGTCATCCAAGTCATTCTAATAAGTACGGCCTCTCGAGAGGCATTCAATCATACCTGCTAGCCGATTTCCTTCAAAAATTTGTTGCAGATTTCCTAAATTAGAGCTGGTGCCCCCAGTGTTGAATGCAAGATGAGGAGTGAGCTATTGATGAGCTGCTGGGAGCGGATCATGGAGGACGGTTTGTGGGCCATAGGGGCGACCCAATCGTGTCCTTGAAGTAGGTCATGACCGTTTGTTGTTGGTGAGCGGTGGGAGTGAGTTGCTCGGCCCGGTTCATGAGCCTGGCGGTGCACCACGAGTCGGGTCATGATCCAGGGGTGCACCACGAGCCGGGTCGTGAACCAGGGGTGCATCACGAGCCGGTTGATGCTGTTGAGGAGCGGGAGCTCGCAATCCAGTATCCATCTGAGTTGGAGCTGAAGTAGGTCGAACCTGACCATTTCCGATAATGAAGGGGTTGCCCCCCGAGTCCATGTGATGCACGAGCCGCTTCGGTGGCTTCATTTCCAAAGATTTGAGAATTGCTCGACCTTCCATCCATCGATCATCTCCTGTTGTTTCCTGAGGAGGTCATCTTGCCTTTGCATCTGGGTTCTCAATTCAGCGAGAACACTGTCCATCTCTTCTCTGATCAAGTATGCAGAAGGATCTCCACGAAAGGATGCCCCCTGGCTTGCCTCGTTTCCAGTGCCTTCAGCATCAGCACCCTCAGCATGAGAGGAAGTTCCAGTTTTTTCCTTCTGATTTCCACTGATCTAGTAGCCAAATAATCCAAGCTAGAAGTTGAAGTTGTATCGTGTTACCCTACCTGGCGAACCAAAATGTTAGACCAAAATCTGGGCCTAACACCAAAATATGGTGTGAAGACCTCACAATCACAAATCTCAGATCACAGAATGTAGATAATGGAGTAAAAATAGGGAATACACGAGGTTTTTATAGTGGTTCGGCTCAAACCAAGCCTACGTCCACTTTATATTTTCTTAGATCTTGAGAAATTACAATTACAATGCCGTCTCACAATCCGTGAGATCTAATTACATACCACATCCTTGTATTTTTATGAAGAAGAGGAGAAAAATGAATGACTTAATACACGAAATCCCCTTGCTAAACTGAGTTGAATTGGTCTTGTTAAGCACGCAAAGTCCTTGTGTTGTTAATGGTGGATGCCGTGAAGAAGAATGGGCAAAAGTCCTTGGAAAATCCTCCAAATGGTGTATTTATAGTCGTTTATAATAGGAGGTTCGCGGGACACGTGGCACGCATCCCAAAAATCTATAAATGTGGTGGAAAACATCCAAAAATCCTCTCCAAGTCATGATATGACATGCATAATAAGATCCATGCAAGCTGGAGTGAAAATAGCCTTTAGAACATGTCAAAACCGAGTGCAGCGAGCGCAGGCCCAGGCGGTTCGTGACCATGGTGTGAAACACGAACCAGGGTGACGAACTGGAGTGGAGAGGCAGGAGCTGACCAACACGAGCTGGTCGTGGTCCGGGGGGCCACCACGAGCCGGGTTTTTTCACGAACAGGAAATGAGGGCGAGCCCCAGGGGGCGAGCCGAGTTGGTCCCACTAGCCAAGGTGGGTCCCACGAGCCGAGGTGGGTCCCACGAGCCGGTCCATGATCCGAGCTAATGACGCTTCGTCACTTCATTCAAGTGATTGCTAGTCGATGCTAGATTACAACCATTCACGAAAACGACCGTAACTTCCAAACCGTTAGTCCGTTTTGGCCAAGCGAAAGTTCTATTTGAAGCTAATTCAGAGGGTTGCAAGGGTTACGGAGAAAAGCTCCATAATTTATGTTTTCGGGCCCAAAAAAGGTCATCTGATAGGAGTTTCGGACCATCCTTTGTTTGTGATGCGACTTCAACCAAATCGCTTCATGTCTTCTGGCGATGTTCTCAATACTTGAACGTAAGATGGAGATTTCATGCGTGGCAGCTTTTACCAAAAAGTGTGTCAATAAAAGTGTAATGATTATTTTTTATTCTAATGAAGTTTGTAGCACGGATCTTTCTCAGGAAAAATATTTCATTTTTTTCCTTTACATTCCGTTAAACCATTTTAAGATTTCATATCTCGGTACTTCTACCAAGGACATTTTTATATGCACATACATCCCACGTGCCAAAAATCTCATATGATAATGATAAAGATGTATCTTTCATCAAATATAACATGCATAGGTGTACTCGTAAGTATAACACGATAGGAGTCCCATTGTGCAGATCACGCATGTTTTGAGGTCAAAATATCACAATTGCAAATCTTTACGCAACCTTCTCAACATTTTATCAAGAATAATGTCTCTACACATGAATAAGTCTCCTATAATATTAGATAATTGTGAAACAAAATGAAAAAAAAAGTTGAAATAAATCGACTATTTCTACAACCGCCACAAGTATTAGTTAAAATTGAAATAAGTCGACAAAATCACTGTATGGTTTCCTACACAAACATGATGTACTTAACTAAGGAAAAATGGAGAATCTAGCCATTCTCCAATGGATCACAAAAATGCTTTCTGTAAACAGAAACCATGCACACACAAACTATAGACAAAACCGAAATACAACAAAAGGTAAAAAAAAAACAATAAACTAAGGAATAACACCTCCAATCAAATCCTCTGATGAAGCAGATGTATCGTCTCCAAGAAAGCCAAATGCCCATGGCTTAGAAAGCTCCATAGTCAACCTAGCAACTCTGATAACTGAAGATATGATAGCTTCCACAGCTTCCTCAAAAGTTGGATCCCAAACCCTAAAAGTCGTCCGGTCTTCCAAAACTCCACTAGTACACGCTCCATAATCCTTAGACAGTAGCACCCACCAAGCTCCAAGAAATCCAAACTGGGAACCTAAAAATCCTGCACAACTAATAAACATCATAAGACCTAGGGGCAGGAGGGGGGGGGGTAGGGGTAGAAGTGGGGAAGTGGGAAAGAGAGATATCAAAAGCAAAGGAAAAGAAAGAAAAAGGAAAGACAAAAGAAATACCCAACAAAATAAAAGGAAAAAACATAAGACTAAAACAAAAACCAGAAACCGAAAACCTAAAATAGGAAACCCTTGATCAACCGATGCCAGCCCCCAGATTTAAGGCAGATGATAAAATATCAAACGTAACGGCCAATCTTCTAGAGCGGGCACCCAAGACACCTCTGAAAGGACGACCTCAGAATGCTAGGAACACATCGTTCCTAACTTTCCGGATAATCGAAGGAGGATCCGTTGCCACTTCATCACAAACTGCCTTATTCCTGGAGCAACAGATATGCCAGCAAATAAGACAAGGAATCAGACGTAGTAAAGTAGATCGCAAGGATTTACTAGAGTTCCCAGCCCACTAGAAACTCAGCAAACCTTCCAACGAGATGGCATTGCCTCGACAACCCATCAAGTTCCCGAAGTAATTCCAGACAGCTTTGGCACAGGCACCAGAGATTAACAAGTGAAAAGAGGACTTAGTGCATCCAGTGTTGCAACGCCTGCATCTGGATACGAGTGCGGGATGCCGATACGGTGAATGTTCTCATCTATTGGCAATCCATCATGCAATGTTTTCCACATAAACAGAGAAACATTTGGCGGAATTTGGACATTCCAGATAAAGCTGAAAACAAGAAGACGAGGACCAGAAGTCCACATTGTTTCCCATACAGCCTTGAGAGAGAAAGGAGTGCCGTCCCAAATGGTACCATCCCCATGGGCATCCGTTATAGCCTTCACAGATTGAATACATTTCCACGTCTCACTAGCGTAAGATGGGATACCTATGTAATTCGTGGTTGCTAGCATATGGTACTTGGCATGGAGAAACGTCACCCAAATGGAGTTGTTCGCTCCAAACCACGCCCAAAGCTTGCGAGCAATGGCCAAACATATGTCCTTGGGATTATGGAGGCTAAGACCTCCCTCACCTTTGGGACTATAAATGATGTTTCAAGAAATCCAATGATGGCGAGAAACGTTGTCCTTGTTGCACCATAAAAAGGAAGAGGCCAAAGAACAGAAGGAGCGGAAGAAGGAAGCAGTGGTTGTCATAGCAATAAAGATATGCGAACCCATGGAGTCAAGGACAGACTTAATGAGAACAAGTCTACCGGCCTGAGATATAAGGGAAGCATTCCACCTAATAATCTTACTCCTAACTTTGTCGGTTAGGGGATCGAAAATGGCGTTGAGCTTACTACCTCGGTATAGCATTATACCAAGATAACACTACAAGAAAAATCACATATAGCAGTGGCAATATCCGCTTCTAATCCGTCGCTAAATAGGCCTTAGCGACGAATTTCCTGCATAATGTTGTGGTTAGTAAAAACAATGACGGCATTTGTGTCCCATTTTTGCGATGGAATTTAGCAAGAGTTTTCTAACATTTTTCCGTCATTTTACTAATTATCAAATAAAAATAAAATTTTATTTATTGATTTAATTTTAATTTATATACCGACTATTTACCGACGGATAATTAATTTACAATAAACTATTATTTATAAAAGGCGTTGGAAAATCCTTACTAATTACCAAGGGATTAGCGATGAAAATTAAATTGAGGTAAATTTAACATCCATTTTTTTGTTAGTAATCCGCTGCTATTCCCCTTCTGATCTGTGTGTGCGTGTATATATATACACGCACACACACACACATCTTCATACACATACATACTCATCACGCACATAATTTGTGTTCCATTCAATTCACAATACTAATGTAAATACAACACAATTAATATCAACACACACATCTCATAATCAATGTATTATATTAATCCTTCATAATCCTTCATCAATACATATACACTAAACTAAATTATGAACAAAACTATTCAGACTGTGCTAACACTATCCTATATACAAACACATATCATCCATAACCATACAAAAATCACATAACATCATATTTACATCGAAATAAGTCCAACTATCATACCCAACCAGCTTACGAAGATGACGATAGCGAACGCGAAACTCTATCATACCTCTTCAAAATTTTCCACCGGTCCACCCTAACATTCAATTATGCCCATTTAGACATCTACATATTGAAGAAGAAAAATCATTATTTCCATGCAGCCGTGCCAAAATTCAATTTATTTAAGGCATATGTTGTTTGATCCAGAGTGACGTCTGAATCCACCAATTGTAAACTCGACTTTATCAAACCTATTAAAACCCATGTTTTTCTCCCATAAAATGTGTTCAAATAATCTAGAACTTCATGGAGAGACATAGTGATTCTTCATCCAATCAAATTCTGCCTTTCCTACATAAAGTGAAAAGAATATATTGAAAAGGAATGGAAACCCACTGGCATATTTCATATTTATATAAATCCACGGTATCATTTTGCTTTCCAGTTTGAATCTCATTCAGATTTTACAAAATTTAATATTGTACGACATATTCGTATTATGGGAAACATTTAATCATTGATGTTTATGATGCCTTACCACTTATCACTACAACAAGAAACATCATTCACTATCATCATTTACAGTAACGAAAAAGTAATAAAATGGTATGACCAACTAATATCTTGATATGCCTAGATTGTGCACAAAGTAGGGCTGCTATGAAAAGCATTTGTACATATCTATCTTTAATTGATATCATTTGCATTAGATTACAAGGAGAAGAAAATAAATAAATTAATAATTAAACTATATTTTAATTGTTTGTACAGACTGTAATTGCAGTTCCAAAATGGCAAAACCGATGGGAAAAATAGCAGTATGAAAAAAAAACTTATCTTACGGGGAAATAAATGTGAAATAAAACTGCAATTAGCATACAAAAGATGAAGACATGATGCAAGGTTATCAAGTATCATTCAAATATGAAAATTCTATCATGGCCAATTTAGATCCATGGATTTATAGGTCGGCAAAATTAAAGGGGATATTATTATTTATAGGAGTTCAACATTTGTCTACAATCAGTAGGTACCTTATGCAATGGTAGAATTAAAGAAAGCTAAAGAACGTTTTTACCAGTTATGTCAGCTAGTTTGAGAACTGCAGAAGCTACCCAAGACGCAATATTTCGGTTGTTTGAATAGTAATTTGTCCAGCATAAGATTCCACTAATCTGGACAATGACAGAGAGAATACCATATAAGCATCTTACTTATGTTTGTTAAACAAGTATTCTTATTTTTGGCCTATTCATAATGCATTTCATTTCTTCCAAAAGTGGATATGTTACTCTTAAAAACTGGAAATTCATTATTCGGCATCACAATTGTTTTAACATCTGTGCGCAGGTTAGAAGATTGTTAACTGTCAAGCATAAAATGAATAATATTAAAATCATCATCGATAAATTTTGATAGTGCAACGTCAAACAAGAATAATGTAAGCATAAAACAACATGAAACTAACCTCAGATAGGGAAACACAATAGAGTAACGATGAGGGACAAAATTCTACAACCTAAGGGCATAGGCAGATCGGCTGTATCTTCATGGAAGAAAAATTGCATCACCAAATTACTTTGCTTTCATGACAAAAAATCAGTAATCACAAAAAAGATGGCAACATGAATTATCTACAGAATTTTGATGAAATCGAAAAGGTACAATTCGAAGCAATAAAATTGAAAGCTTCTAAATTTCATTGGAAAATACTTTTGGGCATAATAAATAAGATGAGCACGCACAATATAACACGATCGAATAATACAAATTTTGGGAACAAATTAAAATTGAAAAGTCAGAGAATGGAACACGAGAATTACTAGATGCGTATTCGAACATGAAAATCCAAATTCCTCTTCGTCCCTTCACTATGGGTTTCTGGGTGCCATGGAAAAGGCTAGGGTTTTGAGCAACAGGTTTCGATTTTAAGAATTAGTTGAAAAGGTGAGCTATTGCTTATGATCGATTGGTTTTTCCAAGAAGCGAGATTGGTTCCCAGGAAGAAGAAGAAGAGTCAAAATAATGGACCACCGCTGATTTGAGGATAGATGCCATGCGATTTGAATTTGTTGTCTGCGAAGCAACTTTCGATATAAGTGAAAATTTTGGCTCTAGAGCCAAAATTTCTGACATACTAGCCAAAAATTTAACAGCTTGGAGCCGAACAAACTTTATAAATATATAAACAGAAAGCTACAAAAGAAATATTTGTAGCTATCATTCAAGAGAGTTGCTAAAGAAATCTAATAAACAAATATTAAACTTTTGTTATTAAACGTTAGCCTTGATTAAATATTAGTTATTTAATACTAATTATTAGCTGTTAGTCTTGATTATTAATTATGAATCATTTAATAATAATTATTGATTACTAGTATAACCGCATAACGGTGGAAAACCGACCGTTAGATTGCACAATTCAAAAAAAACTAGTTTTTTATTAATATTAGTTGAATATCAAAAATAACACATAGATAATATTTAAAATTAGAGAAATCTAAGGAGCTAAAGTGGAGAAAACTAAGTGAATTAGATTGAAGAGATTTAAGGAAACATATTATAGACATGTTCCATGCTTTAAATAGAGAAATCGAAGGAGATAAACGTGGAGAAAATTATGCGAATTGGATTGAAGAATTTAAGGAAACATGTTATAGACATGTTCCATATTTTTTCGGCTTCGGAAAAATTGTTTTTGGCCAAGTGACAGTAAGCAAACCTCCATAACGGTCGGTTTGATTACTTATTACTTTTAATTGTAATCGAATATTAATTATTCAATGTTGATTATAATATATATTTTTTATTAATTATTGGTTATGGATAGTAGTTATTAATTACTAAATATAATATATTTAATATTAAATACTAAACGTAAATTACTATTTTTAGTTTTTAGGTATTTAATAGTAATTATTAATTAATAATTATTAAAAATATTAAATACTAAATGTTAAGTTTTAAACTTAGTAATTTTTAAAAGCTAAGTAATAAATAGTACTTCTTAATTATTAAGGATTACCAATCATTTATTATTAAAAATTAAATATTAATTTGATTTATTAATTATTAATAATGGTTATTAATTATTGAATCATCAATGATAGCTGTTAATTATTAATTTCTATTATTAAACATCAGCTGCCTTGGTTATAATAACTAATTAAGGATATAGAGAAGGCTTTTTGAGTGGGAAAGATGGATAAAGGAGGAATGCATTTGCGACTGCGAACGAGGTATCTGATTGAGATATTTAAGTCGTGATTTTTAATTTGCTTAATCTATAATTTAATAAGTATTCTTTGAATTTTGGAATTCTTAATATTTATAAAATTTCTTATTTTAAAATATTGAACACTTTACAAAGTTTTATATATATTTCAAAAGTATGAAAACTTCAAAATATAAAATTTATATTTATTTTAAAAAATACGAAAGTTTTAATTTTTTGAATTAATACATATTATAAATAATTATCAATTATAATTGTTGAATTTTAGATAACAGATAATAAATTTTACTTCTTAATTATTAAAATTTACTTATTAATCACTGATTATTAAAGATTACTTATTAATATACATTATTAATTATAATCACCAAGTAATTATAAATAATCAATAGTAATAATTAAACTTTATTTATTAATAATAGTAAATATGCTGGCATACTGACCGAAATTCGTGATGAAAGTAGAGGACTTAATTAAGAATTTAGTAATTACATTGGTTATGAGCAAAGATTATTTTACTAATTCTAAATAAGCAATGATTATAAGTTATTTATTATTACTTATAAATAATTAATTAGAACAAATTAATTATTATTTATTGAATATGTTAATAATTTTTAAAAAATAACACCAAAGTATATCTTAGAAAAATAATATAAATATCTCTTGCAACTCCGTTGGAATTCTGCTGCAAAATAGCATCGATTAATGTTTGTCGGTATTCTGCCTGGAGTTGCAGCAGAAAATAGCGGCAAAAATTTTATGTCGGTAATTTGACGCAATTTGCAACGGCTTAATGAGCGATGACAGAAGACGACGGTAATAAATAAAAGAAAAAAAGGTTAAAAAAATAAAAAATTATTCCTTGTAGATCACATGGAAATCCATCGCGAATTAGCGACGAAAATTTCCGCTTCTAAATATATGACGCTAAATCAGTGTTTTCTTGTAGTGTAAGGAAGCGAAAGGGAAGTGGCCTTAAAGCCAAAGGTAGATTCGATCCAGGAGGATCTAATCGAAGAGAGGTCTTTAGCTGGCACAAAGCAGCTTTTGGCGTTGTTCACTAGTTGCCCTGAACAACTCTCATACCTTCTGATAATACCAAGAAGACAACAGATAGAACGACGAGAACCATTTGTGAAAATGATGATGTCGTCGGCAAAAGATAAGGAGGAGATGATAGGGAAACCCCTCAGGATACCGAACCTATGGATCTGCCCAGCGATCGTAAGGGAGTGGAGTCAACGATCAAAAGCCTCAGTAGCAATGAAAAAAAGGGAAGCGGGCAGGGGATCTCCCTGCCGAAGACCCCTTCCGTACCTGAAATACTCGTCCGAGCCATTAATGAGGACGGAAAACTAACAGTTGGAGATAACCCTCCAGATCACATCGACAAGGGGTTCCAAGAAACCGAAATCCCTTAGGACCTTGATGATAAAGAACCACGACATGCAGTCGTAAACCTTAGCCATGTCTAGCTTGACGACCACATTAGAGCCTCGTACCTTCTTGTCAATCTGAAATATCAGCTCCTAGGCTAAAAGAACGTTATTAGTTATAAGTCGTCCTTTTACGAACCCATCCTTCGAGGAAGATATAATGTGCTCTAGAAACGGTGCTAGCCTAGAGGTTAGGACCTTAGAAATGACCTTGTTAGAGAAGTTACACAAGCTGATAGGTCTAAAATCCGAACAAGAGGTAGGATGATCACCCTTTAGTATGAGAACTAAATTGGTTGAAGTCCATTCAGCGGGGAGATCTTCACCAGAGAAGAAGGACTGGACGGCGAGGAAAAAGTCCGCCTGAATGATAGGCCACACACTCCTATAAAATACTCCGTTGAAACCAACTGGCCCACTCGCACTGTCCTTACTTATAGCATATACGCAAGCACGTATTTCTTCCAAGGTAGGGGATGCGTCTAGGTTAGAGTTATCCAACGGAAGGATCAATCTAGGAATGAAAGCTAGAAGGGACGGGTCATGCGACGAAACTGAGGGAAAGGAGAGGAAGGATTGGAAGTGGCAGAGAATATTATCTTTGACTTCACTAGGAGTGGAAGCCAAAGAAAGGTCTGGGAGACGAATCTGAAGGATGGTGAGAAGACTATTCTTCTTACGAATAGTCGAGTGAAAGAACTTGAAGTTCACATCTCCTTCCACAATCCACATGATTCTAGCTTTCCGCCGAAGGTGGTCGTGTTCGATACGAAGTTAAGACGAGAAAGCAAGCAGGGCCAACTCCCAAGCCTTCTTATGGACAACATTAGGCTCTTCATCAAAAATCGCTTATGCTAGTACGAGAATTTCTTCAGTCGCGCTGACACGGTCGAAAATATTCTTGAAAACCAGTAGATTCCACACATTTAGACAAGTCTTGAGCCTTTTCAGCTTGCAAGAGAAGGCAACACAAGGGGCACCACTAACAGGCGATAACTAGGAGTCGGCAACGACACTGAGGAAGGAATGGTGAGAACACCACATGCTTTGGAACCTAAAAGAGGACGGGCCGGACATGGAGCAGGAGGAACAGCTAAGAAGCATTGGGGCATGGACGGAAAAGGTGCGATGCAGATGGGTGATAGAAAACGAGAATGGAAGACTAAACCAACCCTTAGTAGCGAAGATTCTGTCTAGCCTAGACAGAATCCGATTAGGTCCTTCTTGGTTGTTACACCAAGTGAAAGCCGACCCAACAAAAGGCACTTCTGAGAGACCCAATTGAACGATGAAAGCATTGAAATCGGCAACCGCCAAACGGTTAACGACATTTCCACCACGCTTTTCTACTTGACTGGTGACAACATAAAAGTCGCCACCTAGCACGGAAACAGAATATCCCAAGTCAGACAGAGAAAGAACATCTGCCTACAGGGCTTGCCTCTCAATCCTATCGCACTTAGCATAGACCGCAGAAAAGAGGAAGGACGAAGAAAGAGAGGGAAATGAACAAGCCACAGATAAAAAATTGATCCAAATCGAAGATAGCGTAAACGACAACACCTTCGGACCATAGGATCCAAATCTCGTCGGAAACATTAGGTAAGGCCCCACCAAAGCCTAGAGAGAAAACCGTAGACGTGATCGCGTCTGATCGCACTAGTGGCTCCAGAAGTGCTACCAAACAAATAGAGTGCTTACGAACAATGCGTTTGAGCCTAGCTACCGACGCAGCATTCCCTATCCCCCGAACGTTCCAGAAAAGGAAATTCGCCATGGAGAACCAAATTCAAAGAAGCAACCGATACTCGAGGAGCAGGCGGTGAGGGACGAGGGAACCACTTAACTCAAATATGGTAAAGAGTATGGCGAGTAGATCTGATGATCTACTCGGACGTTGCTACAAAATGTTAGTAGTATCTCCATAATGATACGTGGTTGTTTATAACTTCTTGCTTGATTCTTTTTCAGTTTGGTTCCTTATAATGAACGTGGTTGTTCCAAAATTTCTTTTTGTGAAATCTTTGCATTCCGAAGGAATTGACCTATTTGTCATTTTTGGTGTTGGTTCGACGTTCCTTCCTTCTAAAAGCATGTAAAATAATAAGCTAATGTCTTCTGCCGTTATTTTAAGTTCTTCCTCACCAAAGATAAAAGCTTCTCGATTAAGCGAATAACAAGCATATACAACATACAATTTTTCTTGGTGGTTTTTATATTCCTTCAATGCAAATTTTTCAACGTAGAAGACATTAAAAAATTGATAGAAAGATGAGACATCTTTGTTCTGATCTGTACTTGCTATCATTTTTTTGTCTCTTGGTCGAGGATTCACAAAATTAACATCCTAATGTACTAGAAACAACCAGTATCATTTTTACATAAAAATGCTACTTATATATTATATAAATGTACAAATAAAAGAATATAATATTTGTGGGTATCCGTTTTGAAAACGCATTTATAACATATTATTGTACATATAGGCATATTTGTATTATTTTCAGATATACTGCGGTATCGGTTTTGGATGTATATATTATTAGGCGTCAGTATCGCATGTCATATATGTTGTCGTACCAGTGTCAGTAAAAAAAAAGTGTAAAGATGTATGGTAGCAGTCAAGCATGTTATGTAAATTGTAAAGGTGTATAGCATGAGTTTTGCATATGATATGATATCAGTTTTGTATGTGATCTGACATCAGTTTGGTTAAAATAATAAAACAATTTAATGTGCTCGATTGTATGATATCAATGTTGCATGTTATGTGGTATTAGATTTGCCATGGTATAAGTTTTGATTTTTAAGGTGGATCGTCCACCAATATTTTTATACTGTTAGACATTAATATTGATAGTATCAGTTTTTTTTTATCTACGGTATCATTTATCTGAATATTTTCTTCCCTGGCCTTTTTCATTTTATTTTCTTTAGCTCTTTTCGGATCATTTCTTATTTTTGACCTTTTCTCTTTAATTTCCAACACTTGTTCTTCATTCGCTCTTTTTTTATTTTTGATTTCTCTGATTCTTCCAAGGTTCCATTCGAAGATTGCTTGTGGTTGAACATCCACTTGAATTTGAACTGTAGTATCAATTTGTTGAAGATTATCATTATATTCAACATATTGTTGGGGTTTCATTTGCGATTGTCGTTCTGTAGTATCTGTTTGTGGAACAATCAGTACTTGTGGTTCCACTTATGGTGGATTTGGAGATGAATTTTCAACTTGCATTGAATTTTGGGGTTTGATTGGAGGTTCGATCAGACGGAAGAGAAATGAACGAGGGGAACGGTTATTGTTAATTTGAGCACGACTTTTGTGCTTTTAATAAAATATGTTGCAACTATCTTTGATTTCTCAAATTTCCATAATTCAAATTTTAGGTTTTATGTTTAAAAACACATTAAGTTCTTCAATTTTTTTTATATAGATTTTGCTAATATCGTTAATTGCAATGTTTTAGTGTGATGGGTTATAACTAAAACAATAAAAATGCAATTGACAAAAAAAGTAATTTAGCAATAAATTTTATAGCAAAACAGTGATGTACATTAGGTGGTTTTTGGTGTATGAATAGAATTTGCCAATAAAACATGAGGTTGTATGTGCTGTATATTACCATGAAGTGATGAACACGGTACCAGACTTATTTGAGTGGATTACAGAAAACCAGAAGCCAAAGGATATGAATGAAATTTATTAGTTCTTATTACAGCAAGCAAATTTGACCTTCTCAATTCCACCTCAATAATAATAATATAAATACGCATGCACCCATCGCATAACATCATTCAAAAAAACCAAGCAAGCAACATGAAATCAAACATGATGCTCCTACTCATCACCGCTCTTCTACCGCTCATACCCGCACAGCCATTCGATTACCCAAGCGCAAACCCAGGCACAAAATGGACCAACACCCCCACCCTCAACAACACCATAAACTACCCAGATGGCGCAATGATCCGCGCCCTCCTACTGAAAGGAAACTTGGGCCCATCGTTCGCGTTCGGCTTCTTCTGCACGGCCCCATGCACCTCCTTCCTCCTCTCCATCTACATCGTGCAAACCAACAGCGGTTCCGGCATCACCGGCATCATGAACGCCTCCCCGCAAGTCGTCTGGTCGGCCAACCGCGACCGTCCCGTCAAAGAAAACGCCACCTTAGCCTTCTCCAATGACGGCAATCTGATCCTGCGCGATTCAGACGGCTCCCTTGTTTGGTCCACCAACACCTCTGCAAAGTCCGTGTCAGCCATGTCCGTAAACAACATCGGCGAACTCTCCCTATCTACCACGTCAGGTGCTAAAATTTGGTCGTCTGGTGACTACCCAACCGATTCTCTGGTTCTAGGACAGACCTTAAAGCAGGGGGCAAGGCTTGCAGCTAACGTTTCAAGAACAAATCCAAGTACGGGCCTGATATCTCTGAGCGTTGTGGATGGCGGGTTTCAGGCGTTTGTTGGTTCACAGATGTACTACAAGAATGTGGCAGCTGCTACGAACACCATAGCTGGAAAGAGTTCGACGCGTATGACGTTTCGAAATGGGAGCCTGGATGTATATGTAGGGGCTTCGAGTACACCGGTTGTAAGCTTGGCATTGCCAGTTGCTTCATCGGTTCAGTACATGAGGCTGGACTACGGTGGTCATTTGAGGATATACGAATGGAGCGATGGGTTTAGGTGGAAACTGGTGGGAGATGTACTGATCGGCCTGCTTCCGGATGATTGTGCTTACCCGACTGCGTGCGGAAGGTATGCGATTTGCTCGAGCGGGCAGTGCACGTGCCCAGTTGGAGGTGGGAAGGCTTACTTCAAACCCATTGTTGAGAGGCAACCTAACTTTGGATGCGCTTTGTTGAAGGGTGTGACTTGTGAATCGAAACAGCTTCTTTTTCTGAAAGACGTGGGCTACTTTGGTTATTCTGCTGCTACAGCGGATGCCGAGGGCGTTAGCGAAGAAGGGTGCAAGAAGCTTTGTTTGAACAAATGTGAGTGCAAGGCCGCGTTTTTCCAGTATGGAGGAAATGCTTTGCAAGGTTCTTGTTATCTGGTGTCCGATGTGTTTACGATGACTGATAACAGACCGGAAGTCACACACTTCAATTCATCTGCCTACATCAAAGTTTAACAGCTGTTAACGGACGAGTGTTTTATGTAATTTTATAGATATGTCTGAATAAAGTATCATTAGTAGTATGATCGCAATAAAGCAAAATTATTATTTGCTGATCTATCGTTTTGTCAATTATATTACTGGATAAGATTCTATGATAGCATGTATCTTCCTGCTATATCGAAGCAGAACGTGAAGACCTTGTGGGATCAAATTAGGCTACACTGGGTTCCAAATGTGGTGATAGAAAAAACTCTATGGAATTGGAAAGGTGATAATTTTTCTATTATAAACTCTATCGAAACAGACTTATTATAGCAGTTGCAGTAGATGAGATTTAGATACCGGTCTTTTCTTTCTGTTGCGAAAAAACATATTTTTAGCAACTATGTTTCTCTTCCTGTTGCAAAAGCATACTTTTAACAACTATGTTTCCATAACAGTTGCAACAAACATATTATTTGCAACTGCGCTTCCAAACCAATTGCGAATAAATATCTTTAGCAATATTTTTGGCCACTTGCAATAAATGTATTTTTTACAAGTGGTAAAGCTGGTTGCGAAAAACGTAGTATTTAAAAAAAGTATCAGCATTTAATGATTAACTTTTATAAATTAATTTTAAATAGTTAATATCAAATTATTAACTACTAGTAATTATATAATTATTAGGATTAATATTTAAAAATCATTAATTAATTATAAAATTTAAGTATTATACAATGATATTTATAACTGATTAACTACGCTTTCGTTAAGAATTGCATTTCTTTACATATCACAATAGATATTTTACGTTTGAATATTTTAATATTTATCTTTATGACTCATGCGAACAACTAAATAACAAATATTAATTAATAATATTATATTTTTTGAAAATCATAAGTAATATATATATTTATTACTAAGTAGCTAATAATTATTACGTAATATTTAATATATATTTATTTACTTGTTTTGTTTAGCCTCCTGTTAGCACTACAAGAAAAATACTCTATTGCAACTAGCTATTTGCAACAAGCGATACATGACCCTTGTAGCAAATGATATTTAGCAACAGACTTATTATAGCAGTTGCAATAGATGAGATTTAAATACCGGCCTTTTCTTTCTGTTGCGAAAAACATATTTTTAGCAACAATGTTTCTCTTCCTGTTGCAAATGCATACTTTTAGCGATTATGTTTCCATAACAGTATAATTCCAGGCTGAGTTTTGGATATGTTATATACTAAGTTTCTTTGGATACTTGCCTGCAGGAATCATCTACGTTATTTATATCATCACCAAATAGAAGACGCATGCAACTGTAATTATTGTTTTTTATTTTTATTTTTATTTATTTATATATATGAGTGATAAATACATGATTTAAACTGGAATATTGAGATTATATGAACTTCGTTTGAATCAAGGGAGTAGAAAGAGGTGGATCTTCGTCCGATTGTTATTTCTTTTTTTTTCCTTTTTAGTTGAATTATAAAAGGTCACTATATATTGTTTCTAAATTTATTTTGCAATTTGTAGAGTTAATTATTCATGTATCTTACTAGACTAAGAAGTGTTAATAAGTGTCAAGCTTATGCTTAAGTGTTTGAATTCATGCAAGTGTGGTCTGATGCTTAAGTGTTTAAATTTATATAATCATGTGCAGATATGCATTAATTTTGCTCTGTTAGGAGGGCTTATGCATTATGTATTTGTATGTATATGGGTAATGCTGGTGTGAGTTTTTGTGTATGTATATGTGCATGTATAAGAGGATTATAAGGATAGTACTGAAATTTTTAATTATATAGTTAAGGGGGGGGGGGGGCTAACTTATTTTCTCTCTCCCTTAACAATTCATCAAAAATTAGAAAATTTCCCCCCTTTAACGAAAAATGGAGTCCCTTTAACAATCCTCATCTTAAATTTCTAACCCTAACCATAGTTTTAAAAGTTTAGTACTATGCACAGAAAAGAAAATTGAAGATAGAGAAAACCGCAACTGTTGTTCGAGACAAAAAAATCGATGGGATTAACAACCCAAACCTACTCAAATTCATCTGCTCCTCCTGCTCAAATTTCTTCCCTCCATTTGATGCTTTCGAATTTATTTGTAATTTGTTATTTTAATTGACACTATTTTTTTCCCTGTTGATTTGATTCCATTTGCTTTTCTAACGTCTTTCTACTTCCTTTCTCACTCGCTGCATTCTACTTCCTTTCTCACTCGCTGCAGCATACTGGATTTCCTATTTATTTTTACTATCACTATCTGGGATGAGATTTTAATTTAATCATGTCCTTCCTCCAGCCGAAACCGAACTGAAAAGACCGAAATCTTATACCATAACATAAACATAATTATTGGAATTTATATTTACATATGTGTATATTACTAAGCCACTATATGTAAACATGTGTTTAGCATATAAATACATATTCATATATGTATAAAACATATACATACATTGTTTAAAAAACTCGTCTCAATATTCACCTTCAGAAAATAAGGGATAAAACGCCTTGGTTTATTCCAAAAACCTTTTTTATCTCTAAAGCTTATGCCTTAAAAATTTGACATATAAATCATGTCTCATATGCCTCAAACTGCTGAGGCATATGGCTCATGTTTTTTTAACCTTTAGTTGCAAATATTGACAAATACAGAAGCCATTAAACTTCAATCATTTAATGAAAATAAAAATTAGCATTTTTTACTTTTCAATATTCACATGATCAAGTATGAGTGTTTATGAAACAACGATCAAGAAATATGTGATGGATTTTCTCATTATTATTTAAATTTTAAAGAATGTTTCTTACTGGACTTCGTTAAAACTCCAAATAAATTTTGCAAATTGATTTGAATTGACATAAGGAATCAAAATTGGAATTCATGGAATCTTCAAATGGGTCTAATGAATCGAAATTTGAATCATATGGATTTAAATTATTTATTTTTAATCTATAATAAAAATATATACTTGTTCAAGTCAATCTTAAATGATTTGTCTATCATTTTTTATATTGGGTTAACTTAAAATGTCAAACAAAACTATAGCTTTCTGCTTTATTTTTACTCGAAAGTTTATGACTCAACGTTTCGAAGCTTACGCCTCACCTCATAGACCTAAAAACTTCTGATGTACACTTTTACGTTTTAAAATTTCGTATGCATACATATATAAATAAGTCATTATAGATATATTAATAATGCATATTTAAAAATAACAATTTATTTTTATTAAAAAAAATAACAATTTATTTTTATTAAAAAAAGGAGATATATATTATAGCTTTTTGAGACTTATATACATGGACATAAACATAAAAATTGAATTCTAAATATAAAATATGATCAAAAATAATATTTCACAATATCTTTCAAAAAACCGAAATTTTGTTTTATAGAAAATAGTTTTCATTTTTGTTCTATATAAATTAAGTTATTTAACTAATAAAAATGTTAATACTGTAATATACTCCTTCCATTTCCAAATATAAGATGTTTTAAAAAGCTTGGTGTGTTTCAAAATATAACATGTTTAAGATTTTATTGTCAACTTTATCCGTGATTCATAATAAATGATGATACTTTCTATACATTTATTCATGTTTCAACCGCTAGGTGTGCATGAAAAGAAGCTAATTTAAGAGAGAGATTTAATTTGATAACATGCTCATGTTCGAGCCTTGCCTTACACACATTTCTCATAAAAAAGGGGTGCCTGAGTGGTTACATGTCATTAGTTGAAGCAAACATGCATAACTTAATCCCTCTTGGAGTTGGTCGGTCCACTGACCCTCCTGAAGGTCCCCTGTATCGGGAGTTTCTTTAAAAAAAATTAAAGCCAAATAGATCGAATTGTACAAGATTGAATCAGTAAGGGGATAGAACACTAGAAAAAAGTTTTTGATAAGAATTATTATTGTTGTGAAAACACTTGCTAGCAATAATTTAGCATTTCCTGTAAATAAAAAAAAACCTTATAAACAAAAAATTGAACATTTTTGTAAATTGATTGAAATAATAGAAAGCTTTTATTCACTATTGCAAGAACATGTTTGATGAGTTGAACAAAAATAAATTCATATACATTCCCTTGGACGCAATAATCATAATGAGCTAATATGCATATTGGCGAATAAACTAAAAATGAAATTCTTAAGAAAATAAGAAGAGTGAGTATTTCCCAATAATATCAGATTAGAGTCCAAATATTAATTCATTTGAACATGTATCTCTTCTAATAAGATGTATCGATGTTTCAACTAATCCAGCAAAGGCGATGAAGTTTTTTTTTTTTTTTTTAAACTGAATTTCAAAAGTAGATACTTTTGGACTTGGAATACTAAAAAACTTAAAGAAGCTTCAGAAGATACCATACTTAATATTTATTACATTAGATGAAGATATTAGGATAACTGATCAAGTATAAAAGGGAAAAACAAATGCATGCAACAAATACAATTATAAATTGATCCAAGAATTCTTATACATCATGCAGCTGTCCTAGTCTTCATTTTGTGCCTTGTTATATGCCTATATCATGTCTTAAAATACCTAACTTTTTTTGGAGTGACCCAATGAATATTTACATTATTTTCGTTATCTATGCAACGATGTCATGTTTAAAGGCTATGTATCAGGTTGTTCTACAAAACACTATCAAACACACATTATGAAAGTCACATCCAAACGACAAAAATCTATGAGATATCAAACCATAGAGATCAGAGATGCTTTAGTTAACATAACGAATAGCAAAAAGGATTCTATGACAACAAAATGAAGCAAGCCTCATAACGAATGAGACTGAGATTTCTGAATTCTTGCTCAGTTTATGCATTTGGTGTGAAATATTGAAAAACGTTAGCATAATTCTTCAAATCGGAGACATGTGAATTGATGTTGTTATAACTCAACTACAAGTGCTTATTAATTCATTTTTTGAAGACTGAAAACACATGGGTTTTAGTTCCGCATTGATCGATTTTAAGCAGACTGCTCAAATGTTGAACCATCTTTCCTTATAAAAAGTAGTTTCATAAAAAGAAAAAGTTCAATGAAGATGGAAATGTTGTAGATACGATTCAAACATCACAATGCATTCAGATCAATTACCTTGTGCATATTATGAATAAAGCTGGTGCTTCGTTGAAAACTCAATTTGAGCAATTTAAAAAAAATACGATGATAAGTTTCTATTTTTGCTTAATTTAAAATTGTTTACTTTTTCCAGATGTTGAGAAATCGAAAGACCATTCCTTAGACTTGACCTATGTTTGAAACAAGATATGTATATTCTTTGATACTGATGGAAAACAGAGCTAAAACTAATGGAAGTTATTCTGCCAAAGGAAAAAACAATAGTAGTTGCTTAATTTCATAAATTCATGTTCGAGGGAATCAATTTTTCTGAATGTTCAGACTGCTAATATTCTGATCATTAGTAGTTATTGTTGCATCGGCTGGAAGAAGTTTTTCAAAACAACAACGATGACAACAACTATGCCACTAATCCCAAACAGATTGGAGTTTGCCAGAGATGGAACCCAAAACCGAATCACAAAGTTAATTTAAAGGTAAGAATAATATAAGATATTTAAAGATGAAAACATAAATAAAGTAAAATAATTAAGTACTAATAGTAATAATAACAAAAAAAAGAAAAGAAAAAGAAACCAAGCTGGTGATGTTGATGATAATAGTACTAGAGGTAAGGTATACCAAAGATCAACATTTTTCAAAACTCAATTTGATAAATTATTAATTTCAGTTCATTACAAAAAAAAGTTTGATAATTTGGCGATACTATCAACTGAATGAGATATGATCACTAGAAAAATGTTCCTACGAAATAAAATTAAATGTGTTGTATGATAAATTTTCGTTACTATGAAGAAAAAAATTGTTCCTCTAATTGTTATTGATAACCTACTTCAATTTTTTTTTTCAAATACTTGGATTACTTATAGGATATTCTGACTGTAGTAGTTACCGTTGTCTCAGCCGAAAAAGCTAAAGTTGATAAATTTTTATCTTTGGTTCACTATGTCACAAGAAAGATTGAATAGTTTGACGATGCTATATATTGAGCATGATATGATCAATGCACTTGAATAATTATTAGTACCTTTACAAGTCATAAGCCTAGAAAAGTATTCCAACGTAGTTAAAATTAACTATGTTGTATTACTTAAAATTCCCCATTGTGATGAAAGAAACAAAATTGTTCCTCATTATTATTGATGATCTACATAATTTTTTTGATGTTTTATATATATATATATATATATATATATATATATATATCCCCAATCCTAATAGTATGTATATAGGTTCATAATTGGTATAGGTAATATTTCTCCTATGATAGGTTTGATTAAGTTATCCATTCATACACCCTCAAATGATCATCAACTCTGAACTGCTCAACTGGCTGGGCATGTGGCAAAACTTTTAAAGCATATATGATGCATGGAATATTTGAGTCAAAAATTTGTCAACATTAAATATGCATTGATCTCCCCTTCCAACATTACATTCGTGGATGCATATAACAAACGAATGTCTGAAAATCGCCATTAACATGCTAAGTTACACATTAATATATGATACATTACTTGCTGAATGTTACCCTTGCTCTAATGTCTGACCGACACCCACCATATTGTTCGTTGGGTAACTCATAGGTCATCACTCTATCTGATAAACACTATTAAAATGAAAGATGGCTGCGTCTCTTGTGTAGATGGATGGTATTGTCTATTATGCAGATTGATCCATTACTAGCTTGTAATCAATTGAACTGAATCCTTCTTAAGAAGGGATTGAAAAAAAACAGATGAGAACAAGCAATGAAATAACTGTTCCATGAGTGATGAGTTCGCATCAAAATTCAATGAATTATTGAATTTATATAGAGGTTGATAATTTTACTTCCATTAATGGTTGAAAATAATGTGATGCATCTACTTGATAGAATTACTATATGACCAATGTTAAAAAATTAAGAAGCGTGATTCTGTGATTCTGAAATCATTGTTTGCTAGACTCCATCCTTCTTCCAATTATACATGATGTGATAAAGTGAACAGACTAGAAATCGTACCTGCATTGATTATCATGGTCGTTGTTGTGTCTTTTCCATTTGAATGAGGCGGGGCACATGAGTTCTCGCTTGCTACAAATCTCTATCTTGGATCAAATCTTTGGTTTTTCTCCCATCTTTTTCCCTTGTTTTTAGTACCGAGTCTCGAATATGAATCCATACACTAATCTGTGAACCAAACTTCACTTAGCAATTAATATCCACGTAAACTGCATATTTTACTACTCAAGAACTAACTGAACCATCCTTGAAATAAAAACCAATGGAATAGTGATTTCAGTTATATCATAGGCAAATAAATCGTTAATGATAAAAAAGAAATATGATGATAACGGTAATTCAAGGAATGCAAATGTAAGTAAAGTACGCTTATAGCTTCTGTGCTAATACCTTTATATGTCCATGTTAAAAGTGGTTGGTCAAATGCAGAGCAACTTATCATCTTGACGTGAAAGAGATCAAATTCAGGACAGTTAAATATCTCTGTATGCACTAGAAAGAAAAATCACACCCTGTAAATTGGTCCCAAAAAATGCATATCTCAATGTACAACTAATAGAGTAAGGGCAAAGAGTTGAAAGGTTTTTTTGTTAAAGGTAAGAAACACTTCCCAAAACCCCAATGCATTTCAGTCTATCAGATTTTCACCTGTCCTATTAAGAAGAAAAGGCACGGGAAAAAAAAGAAAGAGTGAAGTCCAAAACATAAGAGGCATTAATAGATATATTTAAGCAAATGATAGATTATACATAACAAAGCTGGTAATAATTTTTCATAGAAGAAAGATATGTAAACAGAATTAAAATGCTTTACTTCTGTAATGAATTGTATTGTTAAAATGTACATAGAGTGTTAGCTTATATAGCCAACGAGATACAATGTTTACGTTTGAAATATAACAGAATTGGGCTTAAATAAAAGGTGCGGAGAGTAAATGGGCTAAGCCCATGAGATATTGTAAAACGAATGTAACGGGGTACTCATGTATTAGTCAATACATTTCATACCCCCCCTCTCCCCTGGCAAACCCTATTCTCCAGACTAGGGTTTAGAGATTAAAAGTGGCCGCCGCCACGATTCAAATCCTCTATTTGTGTTGTCTCTCCTTATGCCAAGGCTTTTCTCTTGAGCTTGTGATTCTGAGATGACGGATTTGCGTCTTGTTGAGCAAAACTGACTTCCGTTGCTGATGAAAGTTTGATGTTCTTCCGATTCTCGATTTCCTTTAGGATTGATCTATAATTTGAGGCAATTACTTGCTACTTTAATGAGCTTGCTGGAGGATGTTTCAATCTCTTTGTTGATCGTCAGATCTGAAGCTTTGCTGTGCTTTGGAGTGATGATTTCAACTACGCTTAGCTTATCTTTCAGAGCTTCAAATCTGGTTCTCGAGAGTGGTTTCATCAGAATATCAGCGATATAGTAAGTAGAAGGCACGTGATTTACTTCTAGTTTTTCTTTTTGTACTAATTCTCTAACGAAATATATGTCAAGTTCTAAGTGCTTGGTTCTTGAGTGTAATACTGGATTTGCTGTTAAAGCTATGGCATTCATGTTGTCACACCACATAGTTGCTTTTGAGTTGTTTGTAACCTTTAGCTCACTTAATAAAGATTAAATCCAGATAATTTATGCTATTGTACCATGCAATACTGGTATTCAGTTTCAGTACTTGATCTGGAAACGTTATTTTTCTTCTTTGCACACCACGATATAGGATTCTTTCCTAAAATATACAGTAACCACTGGCTGACTTTCTGTCATCATAGTCATTTGCCCAATCTGCATCTGAATAGGCATAGATGTGTAGGTTATTGCTTGACTTTGGTATCAGTCCTTGATTGATTGTACCTTTCAAATATCTAAGGATTCTTTTAACTGCCTTCCAATGATCACTTAGAGGTTGTTGCATGAATTGGCTTGCCTTATTGACACTGTATGATATACTTAGAGGTTGTTGCATGAATTGGCTTTCCTTATTGACACTGTATGATATGTCTGCTCTAGTTATAGTGACGTATTGAAGAGCTCCAATAGTACTTCTGTATTGTCTTTCATTGCAAGTAGGTTTTCCTTTTTATTTGCTTAAGTGTAGATTGGTTACCATAGGAGTTGGTAAAGTATTAGCCTTGTCCATGTTTGCTTTTGACAAAATTTCCGCAATATATTTTCTTTGATTTAGTTGAAGCTCATTGTTTTCAGTTCTGCAAACTTCTATTCCCAGAAAATATAATAGCTCTCCAAGGTCCTTGATAGAGAATTCACTGTTTAGTTTGTTTGTGATGCTTTCAATTTCAGTTTTGGTGTTGCCAGTGATTATAAAGCCATCCACATAAACTAGGACATATGTGACAGTCGTTGTTGTGAATTTTGTGAACAGTGAGTTGTCGGATCTTGTAGGTGTGTAGACAAGCTTAGACAATATTGCCTTTAGTTTGTTGAACCAGACCCTGGGTGCTTGCTTTAGCCCATAGATTGCCTTGTTTAGTTTGCACACCATTCTTTTTTCAGAATTTTCTTCTAGGCCTGGTGGTAGTTCCATGTATACTTCTTCCTGTAATTCACCATTCAAAAAGGCATTATTTACATCTAATTACTTGATGGTCCAGTTTTTGTACAGAGCTATGGTTAGAACTATTCTGATTGAGGTGGGTTTCACAACAAGTGAAAATGTCTCTTTGAAATCAATACCACTCTGTTGTGAATACCCCTTTGCTACTAACCTAGCTTTGTATTTAGAAACTGTACCATCATCTTGTCTCTTTATCCTATAGGACCATCTACATCCAATAATATTTTTGTTTTTGGGTGTTGGAACTAAACACCAAGTTTTCTTTTTAATCAAGGCATTTAGTTCTTCTTTCATAGCTAACCTCCACTTATCATTTAGTACGACTTCATTGTAATAACCCGGAAATCTGGGCCAGTTTAAAAATTTTATTTTGGCAATTTTAGCGAATTTTGATTATTTAAAATGAATTATTTTAAATAATATCAACGAGAAATTTATTTTGAATATAATTCGAACGTATATATTCGTTTGAATCGACGATAGAATATAAATATTTATTTATATTTATAAAAGGAATTGAAAATGGCGCGGTAGTTCGATAATTCGATTTCAAACTTCAATTGAACATACCGGGTGCAAAACAAACCGGATTTTAGTGAAACCAAAAACATTAGGATCTAATTGATGATATCTTTCCAACGAATCCGAAAAATTGAGATTTCATAGCGGGAATCAAAAGATATGTCCAGTTGAAATTTCTGAATAGTCGCTATGGAATTCAGGCCCTTAAAAATGAAAATTTTGCAAACGACCTCGGATTTCGACGAAACCACTTTTGTTGGATCCAGGATGTCAAATTATTGCTAGGTTTCAAAATTCGTAATTTTCTGAATCAATATGTGAGCGTGGCGAAGTTAAACGTGTTTTAAAAGTTTCAATCAATTTGGGTCGACCAGAAAATGGCCATTTTTCAAACGGTCTCAGAATTTGATGAAATTAGTTTTGTTAGGACCGTATCGTCAATACAAACCTAGAAATAATTTTTCTGGAATTTTTAGGGTTCGTATGCGTCCCCGGTAAATTGAAACGTATGTTTAAAATAGAATATATAGATTTAAATCTTGATTTAAACGGAAACTGATTCAAGCAGTCGAATTGGCTTGCGATATATGTCTCATTGTGTTCGGAATGGGGGTATTACGCTAGGGACGACAGTCGGTGGGTTCGATTTGGGGTTCAAAGAGAAGTCAACTTTTAGTGGAGAATAATTAAATTAAATTAAATTATATATATTGGCCCCCCTTTTCTTTTCCCTCTTCTCCCTCTTCATTTTCTCCAATCAGAAAAGTCATGCCCTAAATCGCCCGTCGCCCCCTTTGGCCTTGTCGCGCGCCTCCTCCGTTCAGCGGAGCGCCGCTGCTTCTTTCCCCTCGCCTCAGGCGATCTCCACAACGCCTCCCCCTCCGTTCAACCCTCTACTCGCACGCGCTCTCTCCCCTCTTCCCTAATTGAACCCGCGCTCTACCCTAGATCCCACCTCCGCTCTAACCACCGCCCGTCGCCCATGCCGCCTGCTTCCCCCCCCCCCCCTTCCGACGAGCGCGCAGGTCCGCACAGCCCCCCCTCTCCCTTTTCTACTGTAAGTTTTTTTTGTGTTATCTTTATCTTAAAATCAGTTTTTTTTTTGTGAAAAATATACTTATGAAATCAGTTTTTTTAATGTTAAAAATATATTTATAAAATTAGTTTTATATGAAAGTTTTATTAAGTTAAAGAAATGATTTTGTGCAGGTAGAAAGATCATATTTTTAGATTAGTAAAGTCTATATTTTTCTTTATGCTAATAAAGTTTATATTTTTATAATAGTATAGATTTTTAGTTAAACGAAGTCAAGAGGTTTATCAAAACAAAGAGATGATTTTTGACGAAACAAAGATATAATTTTTATAGTGTGAATGATAACAAAGGTTGGATTTTTAATGAAGTAAAAATTTGATTTTTGTTCATTAAAAAGGTTTGATTTTTCATAGAAGGAAAATTAGATTTTTCATTGTTGAAAAGTTCGTTTTATTTTTCATACATGAAGTGGCAATAAAAATGTAATTTTTACATTAAGGCGAGGATAAAAATATAATTTTTATATTAGAGAGAGAATATAAATATAATTTTTATCACATGTGAAGTTTAATAATATGATTTTTATATATTGAATAGCAAAGTAAAAATTCGATTTTTATATATTGAATAGCAAAGTAAAAAATTTGATTTTTATATATTGAATAGCAAAGTAAAAATGTGATTTTTATATATGTAGAGAATACGGGCAAAGAAAGTGACAAGAGGCGAGAACGGCGAAGATTTCCGCATAAGAAGAGCCGTGGGATTGGATTAGCTAATCTGTGAAAACTTCTCACCTTTAATATTTATTTCTAGTTAAAATATATACTAGGATGCAGACGGTGTTTAGTAGCACCCGACACTCGTCGTCCACAGACCATGGACGGCTTGTATGCTTGGTTGTTTAATTTTGATGTGTAGTTGATTGTGTGATGTGATGTGAAATGAAATAAAATATTTATATAGTCGATAGTTAAAAATAGAATTTTTAATGTGTATATGAAATGAAATAAAAATAAACAAATCGGATGATTTGTTTGTATACACACATTTGACTGATATTGATTGGGATGATAAATTTTACACATCGCCCAACTGCACAAATAAAATCTGTGTTTGATTGTTTGAAACCCCACACGGGTATTGGGATGATATTTGACGTACACTAATCCCGATTGTTTAGTTGTATGTCGATCGATTGATTAACAGACTGTTATAAGCGTTGAATATTTATATTTGATGCTTATACAGTGTAGAATGCACTTTGGATGATGGTTGATTATTCATCGTTGTTGATATATACATGTGTTGTAGAAAATCCATATAATTAACATTATATGGTAATTGATTGGGCCTTATTCCAGTTTCAAAAAAGAAATATTTGAAATAAAAATATTTGAAATAGAAATATTGGAAGAGAAATATTTGAATAGAAATATTTGAAATAAAAATATTTGAAATAGAAATATTTGAAATAGAATATTTGAAAATAGAAACATATGAAGCCGTGTTGGTTAGATTGACGCCATTTTGACGTGAACGATATTTATATCGATTTTATTCATTCTTCAATGAATATTGAATAGATTTGAAATTGAATAGATTTGAAATTCGAACTATATTGAAATGAATTGAAATTCGAATTATATTTAAAGTGAATTGAAATTCGAATTAAACTGAATTGATTTGAAATTCGAAATACACTGAAATGATTTGAAATTCGAATAGAAATGAATTCGAATTGAATTCGAATAGAAATGAATTCGAATTGAAATTTAATGGAATTGAATACGCATTGAAATTTAATTGAAAATGAATTGAAATTGAATTAAAAATCGATTTGAATTGGAATCAATTTGAAATGAATATAAGCCGAATTTGAAAGGGAAAATTTAGTTTTGATTTGAATTTGAAAATGAAGTTGAAAACGAATTTAAAACGATTTATAAATTTCGTTTTAAATAGAAATCGACGAAATATATATATTATATATTATATATATAATATAATGGCCTGAATAGAACGCGCCGCGCCGCGACAGTTCGCGAATTTCGACCATTGACTTCGGACGGATATTACGGGAGATCCGACCGTCGGATTCTGATAAAACCGGAACCGTTGGGTTCGTATCGAAAAGAGCTTTCTAACGAATATTGGAAATTAGAAATCTAACGGTTGGATTTGGAATTATGTCCAAATCAAATTTAGAAAAGGTCGCTGTAAGTGCAGTTCGATAGCCGTTGATGGAGGTCGACTGTACGGGCCTTGATAAAATTACTAAAAATAGTAATAATTTGTGTAAAATCATAAGAAATGATTTGCGAAGAATTGGGATGAAAAACCCCATATTTGAAAAGATAAAAATAGATTTTTATCGAAATGAACTAGTTTTGAACTAGAATTATAATTCTATTTATTTTTAAATAAATAAATTGGATTTGAAATGGTTTTGAAAATAACCAGAATTTCCAATAATTTCATTGGAATGGATTTGAATCGAAATTGTCTTTGGATTATTTCGATGTTGGATTTCGTGATGATACAGATTTTGTTATGGGAATTTGAAAGATATATATATATATATATATCGTTATTTCCAATACGATATTTGTTGGTCGTAGAATTTGATAATGAATATAAGCCGGTATATTTTCTATTCAGAGCCTTGTATTTAACGTCAAATGTGATTTGGGTTTGTCGTGAATGGTGTCTTTATTAACATTGTTCTTAAGCCCAGTTGAGAAAAGATTAAATCTTTTTATTTAGATTTAATGAAGTGTACCAATTAAATAATATTTAATTGGAATTGAATTGGTATTGATTTTTGGGTTTATCGTGAATAGTGTTTTAAATAACACTTGTTCTTTAACCCGATAATTAATGAATGTGATTTTGGGTTTATTGTGGGCCGTGTTTTAAATGACATTGGTTCTTTAACCCAGTTAAAGATTAAAACTAAGTGGAGTTTTAATGAATCTTTAATTAGATTGAAATGATCGAGAATGGAGTATCACCAATTTTGCTCCAGGCGATAGTTAAATCTTAAATTAGATTTGAACGTGAAATTGTAATTGAATTTACCGATAACACCGTGGTGTTATATATGAAGTATTACTAGTTTTGCTTCATGGGATGAATAGGTTGGGATTGGGAAATTAAAACAAATGATTACTTCGGTAAGGTTCGTTAATCCCGACTAGTTGAATCGAAATTCAAAAGAAGATTAAAGAATAAATTCAAGGAATTTATCTTTGATAAAATTAATGGGAACCTTTCCCTATGAATGTGAAATTTTGAAACTAACCGTCGGTTAGCTAAGCAGAATGGTTTTCTGGATATTGATCTGATGTTGGTTTCGGCCTTCGGGGTTAATATTTGGGGAATTATTCTCTTGATTAATTTACGGTTAGTGACTGATGAATTGGAATGAGGCGTATGTTGTGTTTGTGTAACACTTATTTAAAATAATACGCGAGTTATTCGGAAAGACCGGGTTTATCCCATTCTGAATAACTGATACGACGATAAGTCGAAGATGAAGACGGTGGTCGAAGACCGGAGGTCTTCACGTCGTTTGGGTGATTACTGATGATCTTGATTGGGATGTACACCCAAGAAGATGGAAACAGTTGGTGATTGTCTAGACGTACTTGGAGATCGAAGGATATGCGGGGTACTAGGTGCCTCCGGTTCCGTTCAGACCCAGAACGGACTTGTAAATGGACTGTGTGTCTGACATTGGATTTTAATATGTGTGATTGATTTCTATTATATATATATATATATATATATCTGTTTAGCGGCGGAGAATTTATTCTCTTGCTTAACTCCCTTCTCTGAGACGTACGAGCTCAGGGGTTATATATTGATGGATATCAATCGCATGGAGTGAATTGCCTGTGTGGCATGCCTAAGTGGCAAATGATCAAGGCTTCTGTTGAAAAGCAAAGTCTTGTGGTTGATGATCAAAGCACTGCCTGTGTGGCACAGCTTTGTGTAACGTGAACTCGCGAGCCTCACACCCCGGTTGTGAACCAAAAACGGGAGAAGGACCTCAGGGAGGGCATGCGTTTCTTTCTAGCTAGGGTGGTGTCAGTGACCTACCAGCCCTGACATTTATATACTTTTCACCTGTGTGGTTGTGGCTGTTGCGAGGCGCCTCGATTATAACGGTTTCGGCCGATGCATTCTGGCCGGCAGACGGACCAGACTTACGCCGCAAAGGGCGGGGAAACGCAGTGTTCAGGATTTAAGTTTAACCCACATTGGTGGACCGGCCCTGACGATCCAAGGGTCACTCGAGCTCTGATCCAGAGACATGGGCTAGATTGTCTCGAATCGGTTGAGGACTATCTTTTGCCTCGGTTCATAGATGGAAATCCAATTTCCAAATACGTGACATTTGCGGTTTTATTTATAGAACCTAGTATGGCGACATAGTGGGATGGGGCGCTTATGCCGTCTATGATTGATACTTATGATTTGAAGTTGTTTTATACACTATGCACTTATAATAGTATCAAATGATTTGTTTTAAACGTATCAAGCATTCTTGGCTATTATAAGGTAAAAACCCTATCGTCCGGCTTGCGATTGCATTGTGTGATGGGAACTGGGTCTTATAATAGCTTCATTTTTCTTTATTTAGCATTGCGCTGTTTGTTTTATGCACTGGTATTCTTGGGAGGAAACCCGTTCCGTGTTATAAGGCGTGGTCCCTTGATTTACCTAACTTTAAAAATAAAGATTAATAACTGTTTTAGTTCTCACACCAGTCACATGACTGACCTGGAGTTTATTGTTTTAACCTAAACTCTGGGTGCCCTTATTTTGACACGGGCAGCAAGTAGTTTTGGTTTTGCAGATTTATATTCATAGGATCCTGGTTTACAGCTGGAATGATATCCGGAAAGCTTTGTATCCGTATATCTCCTTCAGTTGTGTATTGTATTATTTTCCGATGCTATGTAATGTATTGTAATCTCTGATATTTTCTGTGTAATATTTATTCATTCATACTCTGTATATTCTTGTAATCTGATGGAATTGTGGTGATATACAATGAAATGTTCTTCCGTCTGCGTTCTGTTGTGGCTTGTTCTCGAACTATCCGCTCTTTCCTTCACGGGGAAGTTACGGGTTTTTACAGTTGGTATCAGAGCTTTGGTTTACAAAGCTCAGAGAACAAGGCACATTAGAATCATACGAAAGAATTCATCAGATATTGGATTAGTACTATCCAATTAGAATGACTCGTTAGAGATGGGATCAGTAGTATCCTAGAACGAGTGTGAAGAGTATATTTTTGAAAGTAAAAACAATTTTTGTTTTGAAAATTTAAATCAATTATTCGTATTTGATTATTTATTTGTATTGATTTGGACAGTCCAGTATATAAAGATTTTGCATAAACGCCGTGCAAACGTGTATTTGAAGTTGTAATATACTGGGTAGATATAGAATTACACTCTAATCGCCCGGAGATGATTTTGATGATGGAGCTCCATCATTAGAATTTATGTTCGTGTGACGAAAGTGGGATTTCTATATATTTCCAATTGACTGGTGTGAGAACAAAAGCTATATAGGATTTATTGTTGTGATTTGGCATCAAAAATGTGATTTTTGACTATATATCAAAGTTATGAATTTCAAAAGCTAATCAACTAATTGATTGATGTTTGTGTTGTTTGTTTATTTGTTTGATAATTTTGAACCATTACGCCTAATTGTATCAAATATTGAATAGTATTGAAAATTTGGTCGCATTTGCTTGCATATACTTGTACTTACATTGAACAGGTCATAGCAAGGAGGCTAGAGCAGAAGAATAAAATTGTTTGCCCGACAAATAGGTACATGTTTACTATAATTTACTGTTTTGTTTGGGTGATGATGATTTTATGAGCCGATTGGCTAGCCGCTTGGCTTTTTCTTTTTCTTTTTGAGATCAGAGGGCCTGTATGGCAATTTCGGTATTTTCCCGTGGCTCCCGGTGCAGGGGAGGTTATGGCGAAATTTTTCGAAAATTTAGGGTGTTAGCCAAATTTTTGAAAAATTTGAAAAGTTCTTAGAAACTGAAAAGTTGAAGAACATAAGCCGTAGTCAAAATAATGAAAGTTGAGTTGGTATTTAAAACAACTTTCGGCTTTGTTCCTTTTCGGATGAAAAGTTTTAAGTGGGGGAGATTGTAATAACCCGGAAATCTGTGCCAGTTTAAAATTTTTATTTTGGCAATTTTAGCGAATTTTGATTATTTAAAATGAATTATTTTAAATAATATCGACGAAAAATTTATTTTGAATATAATTCGAACGTATATATTCGTTTGAATCGACGATAGAATATAAATATTTATTTATATTTATAAAAGGAATTGAAAATGGCGCGGTAGTTCGATAATTCGATTTCAAACTTCAATTGAACATACCGGGCGCAAAACAAACCGGATTTTAGTGAAACCAAAAACATTAGGATCTAATTGATGATATCTTTCCAACGAATCCGAAAAATCGAGATTTCATAGCGGGAATCAAAAGATACGTCCAGTTGAAATTTCTGAATAGTCGCTATGGAATTCAGGCCCTTTAAAATGGAAATTTTGCAAACGACCTCGGATTTCGACGAAACCACTTTTGTTGGATCCGGGGTGTCAAATTATTGCTAGGTTTCAAAATTCATAATTTTCTGAATCAATATGTGAGTGTGGCGAAGTTAAACGTGTTTTAACAGTTTCAATCAATTTGGGTCGACCAGAAAATGGCCATTTTTCAAACGATATCGGAATTTGACGAAATTAGTTTTGTTAGGACCGTATCGTCAATACGAAGCTTGAAATAATTTTTTTTGGAATTTTTAGGGTTCGTATGCGTCCCCGGTAAATTGAAATGTATGTTTAAAATAGAATATACGGATTTAAATCTTGATTTAAACGGAAACTAATTCAAGCGGTCGATTTGGCTTGCGATATATGTCTCATTGTGTTCGGAATGGGGGTATTACGCTAGGGACGACAGTCGGTGGGTTCGATTTGGGGTTCAAAAGAGAAGTCAACTTTTAGTGGAGAATAATTAAATTAAATTATGTATATTGGCCCCCCTTTTCTTTTCCCTCTTCTCTCTCTTCATTTTCTCCAATCAGAAAAGTCGTGCCCTAAATCGCCCGTCGCCCCCTTTGGCCTCGTCGTGCGCCTCCTCCGTTCAGCGGAGCGCCGCTGCTTCTTCCCCCTCGCCTCAGGCGATCTCCACATCGCCTCCCCCTCAGTTCAACCCTCTACTTGCACGCGCTCTCTCTCCTCTTCCCTAATTGAACCCGCGCTATGCCCTACATCCCACCGCCGCTCCAACCACCGCCCGTCGCCCACGCCGCCTGCTTTCCCCCCCTCCGACGAGCGTGCAGGTCCGCACAGCCCCCCCCCCTCTCCCTTTTCTGCTGTAAGTTTTTTTTGTGTTATCTTTATGTTAAAATCAGTTTTTTTTGTGAAAAATATACTTATGAAATCAGTTTTTTTTATGTTAAAAATATATTTATAAAATCAGTTTTATATGAAAGTTTTATTAAGTTACAGAACTGATTTTGTGCAGGTAGAAAGATCATATTTTTATATTAGTAAAGTCTATATTTTTCTTTATGTATAAAGTTTATATTTTTAAAATAGTATAGATTTTTAGTTAAACGAAGTCAAGAGGTTTATCGAAACAAAGAGATGATTTTTGACGAAACAAAGATATAATTTTTATAGTGTGAATGATAACAAAGTTTGGATTTTTAATGAAGTAAAAATTTGATTTTTGTTCATTAAAAAGGTTTGATTTTCATAGAAGGAAAATTAGATTTTTCATTGTAGAAAAGTTCGTTTTATTTTTCATACATGAAGTGGCAATAAAAATGTAATTTTTACATTAAGGCAAGGATAAAAATATAATTTTTATATTAGAGAGAGAATATAAATATAATTTTTATCATATGTGAAGTTTAAAAATATGATTTTTATATATTGAATAGCAAAGTAAAAATTCGATTTTTATATATTGAATAGCAAAGTAAAAATGTGATTTTTATATATGTAGAGAATACGGGCAGAGAAAGTGACAAGAGGCGAGAACGGCGAAGATTTCCACATAAGAAGAGCCGTGGGATTGGATTAGCTAATATGTGAGAACTTCTCATCTTTAATATTTATTTCTGGTTAAAATATATACTAGGATGCAGACGGTGTTTAGTAGCACCCGACACCCGTCGTCCACAGACCATGGACGGCTTGTATGCTTGGTTGTTTAATTTTGATGTGTAGTTGATTGTGTGATGTGATGTGAAATGAAATAAAATATTTATATAGTCGAAAATATTTTATAGTTAAAAATAGAATTTTTAATGTGTATATGAAATGAAATGAAAATAAACAAATCGGATGATTTGTTTGTATACACACATTTGACTGATATTGATTGGGATGATAAATTTTACACATCGCCCAACTGCACAAATAAAATATGTGTTTGATTGTTTGAAACCCCACACGGGTATTAGGATGATATTTGACGTACACTAATCCCGATTGTTTAGTTGTATGTCAATCGATTGATTGACAGACTGTTATAAGCGTTGAATATTTATATTTGATGCTTATACAGTGTAGAATGCACTTTGGATGATGGTTGATTATTCATCGTTGTTGATATATACATGTGTTATAGAAAATCCATATAATTAACATTATATGGTAATTGATTGGGCCTCATTCCAGTTTCGAAAAAGAAATATTTGAAATAAAAATATTTGAAATGGAAATATTTGAAGAGAAATATTTGAATAGAAATATTTGAAATAAAAATATTTGAAATAGAAATATTTGAAATAGAATATTTGAAAATAGAAACATATGAAGCCGTGTTGGTTAGATTGACGCCATTTTGACGTGAACGATATTTATATCGATTTTATTCATTCTTCAATGAATATTGAATAGATTTGAAATTGAATAGATTTGATATTCGAACTATATTGAAATGAATTGAAATTCGAATTATATTTAAAGTGAATTGAAATTCGAATTAAACTGAATTGATTTGAAATTCGAAATACACTGAAATGATTTGAAATTCGAATAGAAATGAATTCGAATTGAATTCGAATAGAAATGAATTCGAATTGAAATTTAATAGAATTGAATACGAATCGAAATTTAATTGAAAACGATTCGAAATTGAATTAAAAATCGATTTGAATTGGAATCAATTTGAAATGAATTTGAACCGAATTTGAAAGGGAAAATTCAGTTTTGATTTGAATTTGAAAATGAAGTTGAAAACGTTTTGAAAACGAATTTAAAACGATTTATAAATTTCGTTTTAAATAGAAATCGACGAAATACATATATTATATAATATATATATAATATAATGGCCTGAATAGAACGCGCCGCGCCGCGGTAGTTTGCGAATTTCGACCATTGACTTCGGACGGATATTACGGGATATCCGACCGTCGGATTCTCCTAAAACTGGAACCGTTGGGTTCTTATCGAAAAGAGCTTTCTAACGAATATTGGAAATTAGAAATCTAACGGTTGGATTTGGAATTATGTCCAAATCAAATTTAGAAAAGGTCGCTGTAAGTGCAGTTCGATGGCCGTTGATGGAGGTCGACTGTACGGGCCTTGATAAAATTACTAAAAATAATAATAATTTGTGTAAAATCATAAGAAATGATTTGCGAAGAATTGGGATGAATAACTCCATATTTGAAAAGATAAAAATAGATTTTTATCGAAAAGAACTAGTTTTGAACTAGAATTATAATTCTATTTATTTTTAAATAAATAAATTGGATTTGAAATGGTTTTGAAAATAACTAGAATTTCCAATAATTTCATTGGAATGGATTTGAATCGAAATTGTCTTTGGATTATTTCGATGTTGGATTTCGTGATGATACAGATTTTGTTATGGGAATTTGAAAGATATATATATATATCGTTATTTCCAATACGATATTTGTTGGTCGTAGAATTTGATATTGAATATAAGCCGGTATATTTTCTATTCAGAGCCTTGTATTTAATGTCAAATGTGATTTGGGTTTATCGTGAATGGTGTCTTTATTAACATTGTTCTTAAGCCCAATTGAGAAAAGATTAAATCTTTTTATTTAGATTTAATGAAGTGTACCAATTAAATAATATTTAATTGGAATTGAATTGGTATTGATTTTTGGGTTTATCGTGAATAGTGTTTTAAATAACACTTGTTCTTTATTCCGATAATTAATGAATGTGATTTTGGGTTTATTGTGGGCCGTGTTTTAAATGACATTGGTTCTTTAACCCAGTTAAAGATTAAAACTAAGTGGAGTTTTAATGAATCTTTAATTAGATTGAAATGATCGAGAATGGAGTATCACCAATTTTGCTCCAGGCGATAGTTAAATCTTAAATTAGATTTGAACGTGAAATTGTAATTGAATTTACCGATAACACCGTGGTGTTATATATGAAGTATTACCAGTTTTGCTTCATGGGATGAATAGGTTGGGATTGGGAAATTAAAACAAATGATTACTTCGGTAAGGTTCGTTAATCCCGACTAGTTGAATCGAAATTCAAAAGAAGATTAAAGAATAAATTCAAGGAATTTATCTTTGATAAAATTAATGGGAACCTTTCCCTATGAATGTAAAATTTAGAAACTAACTATCGGTTAGCTAAGCAGAATGGTTTTCTGGATATTGATCTGATGTTGGTTTCGGCCTTCGGGGTTAATATTTGGGGAATTATTCTCTTGATTAATTTACGGTTAGTGACTGATGAATTGGAATGAGGCGTATGTTGTGTTTGTGTAACACTTATTTAAAATAATACGCGAGTTATTCGGAAAGATCGGGTTTATCCCATTCTGAATAACTGATACGACGATAAGTCGAAGATGAAGACGGTGGTCGAAGACCGGAGGTCTTCACGTCTTTTGGGTGATTACTGATGATCTTGATTGGGATGTACACCCAAGAAGATGGAAACAGTTGGTGATTGTCTAGACGTACTTGGAGATCGAAGGATATGCGGGGTACTAGGTGCCTCCGGTTCCGTTCAGACCCAGAACGGACTTGTAAATGGACTGTGTGTCTGACATTGGATTTTAATATGTGTGATTGATTTCTATTATATATATATCTGTTTAGCGGTGGAGAATTTATTCTCTTGCTTAACTCCCTTCTCTGAGACGTACGAGCTCAGGGGTTATATATTGATGGATATCAATCGCATGGAGTGAATTGCCTATGTGGCATGCCTAAGTGGCAAATGATCAAGGCTTCTGTTGAAAAGCAAAGTCTTGTGGTTGATGATCAAAGCACTGCCTGTGTGGCATAGCTTTGTGTAACGTGAACTCGCGAGCCTCACACCCCGGTTGTGAACCAAAAACGGGAGAAGGACCTCAGGGAGGGCATGCGTTTCTTTCTAGCTAGGGTAGTGTCAGTGACCTACCAGCCCTGACATTTATATACTTTTCACCTGTGTGGTTGTTGCTGTTGCGAGGCGCCTCGGTTATATCGGTTTCGGCCGATGCATTCTGGCCGGCAGACGGACCAGACTTACGCCCCAAAGGGCGGGGAAACGCAGTGTTTAGGATTTAAGTTTAACCCACATCGGTGGACCGGCCCTGACGATCCAAGAGTCACTCGAGCTCTGATCCTGAGACATGGGCTAGATTGTCTCAAATCGGTTGAGGACTATCTTTTGCCTCGGTTCATAGATGGAAATCCAATTTCCAAATACGTGACATTTGCGGTTTTATTTGTAGAACCTAGTATGGCGACATAGTGGGATGGGGCGCTTATGCCGTCTATGATTGATACTTATGATTTGAAGTTGTTTTATACACTATGCACTTATAATAGTATCAAATGATTTGTTTTAAACGTATCAAGAATTCTTGGCTATTATAAGGTAAAAACCCTATCCTCCGGCTTGCGATTGCATTGTGTGATGGGAACTGGGTCTTATAATAGCTTCATTTTTATTTATTTAGCATTGCGCTGTTTGTTTTATGCACTGGTATTCTTGGGAGGAAACCCGTTCCGTGTTATACGGCGTGGTCCCTTGATTTACCTAACTTTAAAAATAAAGATTAATAACTGTTTTAGTTCTCACACCAGTCACATGACTGACCTGGAGTTTATTGTTTTAACCTAAACTCTGGGTGCCCTTATTTTGACATGGGCAGCTAGTAGTTTTGGTTTTGCAGATTTATATTCACAGGATCCTGGTTTACAGCTGGAATGATATCCGAAAAGCTTTGTATCCATATATCTCCTTTAGTTGTGTATTGTATTATTTTCCGCTGCTATGTAATGTATTGTAATCTCTGATATTTTCTGTGTAATATTTATTCATTCATACTCTGTATATTCTTGTAATCTGATGGAATTGTGGTGATATACAATGAAATGTTCTTCCGTCTGCGTTCTGTTCTGGCTTGTTCTCGAACTATCCGCTCTTTCCTTCACGGGGAAGTTACGGGTTTTTACAGTTGGTATCAGAGCTTTGGTTTACAAAGCTCAGAGAATAAGGCACATTAGAACCATAAGAAAGAATTCATCAGATATTGGATTAGTAATATCCAATTAGAATGACTCGTTAGAGATGGGATCAGTAGTATCCATAAAATCTAGCAACAAATCTCTACATAAAATATGTAAGATTGTTGGTTGCCCAAAATTGTGATTTGCATATCACCAATTTCAACATTTGCAAAGTTCGACGTCCACGTTGGTCCAATCTATCGACACTGATCCGATGGTATCTTTTAGATGGCTTTACTTTCTTGTCAATATTATAATCTAACCTGTAGGTCATCCCTCTGAATTTGAAAAATTCGACGTCCACATTGGTCCAATCTATCTACAATGATCCAATGGTATATTTTAAACTGCTTTGCTTTCTTGTCAATATCATAATCTAGCCTATAAGTCATCCCTTTCGAGACTCAAACTTCCATTGGCGGTGGTCGGTTCTAATACCAATTGTAACGAACCCACTGAATAAAACTCTTTCCTAAGGGGTGCTTGATTGGGTTTACAGACATCAATATCTCATACTAGACGATGTGGGACATAACGCTTACATATTTATATTTATGTATTTAGTGGGAATTTAGCAATACGAGTAATGGAAACATGTACTACTTCATAGTGACATTGTTTAAATCTTGATGATCTCCGCTGGGTAACATTTGAAGCTCCATGAAAACGAGATGAAATACAAAATCTCATTTCAATTTCGTTTGACATTAACTCAATCGAATGGAAAAGATTTCCAATTTCCATTCACCACTTATGAAATGAAAAAAGGATGGTGAATTAATTATCAATATTAAGTGGAGAAATATATGGAAAACATATTGTATTGACAACTGCATACGATATGTTAAAAAGCCAAGAGGAAAGGATATAACTGTATTGAAACGACATACACAAAGACACAACAGGAATAATATAGCATTGGTTGGAAAATATAACTGTATGCAACAAAATCACAAAAATATCAGTTTAGAAACATTTATGTTAAAGTAATCGATAGAAGAAAAAAAAATCCAGATGGTGCTACTTGATACAAGCAACTTTAGTGTCATCAAAAAAGATTAGGATAATATTTACTCCTACAAGGTAACAACAATAATGAATTGCAGAAGCCAACAGAAAAGTTTCTTCATAACTCACCTGAATGCAAACGCAAACAGAAGAAGAAATATTGGTGATGCAGATTTACACTGCATATGGCATCCGAAAGTATAAGAGCAATAAGAATGGTAAATAAAATTTGAAGCTGCTAGGCAATAAATTCAGAGGAGTAGTACTTTTTACAAAAAGGGAACACATCAGGGTGGCGAATGTCATAGATATGAAGACAAGTGAAGCATTGCTAAGATATATATCCAACGCAGTTCCAATAGCCGTTGGTACAACTGCATAGAGATAATACATACACACTGTTCAGTGCAATAAAATTTGATAGAGAAGTAAATCATCTGGTAGCATTATCATTATTCAACATTTTTTCATGCAGGAAACCTCCTCTACTCCAAATTGCAGTGCATTTATTTTCAAATTAATTCTTTCAGGAACCCAGAACCCTAACAATGAAGCTTGCTGACATCTCCTGTACTAAAAACCTTCATGTAACCTAAAGGTATAAAAATAGGTGGCAAACTTTATGTGGCATAGGTAAAAGGTAAAGGTTTACCTGTCATGCAAATGAAGTGAGGTATGGACAATGCATGTATTATGTGCTGCATGGACAATCCAAAATGGTTGTCGTATGCATCTAATATACGTAAGACTGTAACCGACATGATTCCGAATGTAGTTTATCTAAATTTCAAGTTCAATTTTACTTCAACTCATTGCTTACCACATCATCAATAAGACTAGCAAGGATAGCCATTTCTATAATTTGTTTGTCTAATATTTATCACTGATTGAAACCCCTTCCTTCACTAGTATATCCTAAAAATGCTATGTGGCATGTACATTACTATATTAGAAATTATTGCACATATATAATGGATAAATTCTTTGCCAGGACTTTCAGAGCGTAGTTAAATTGTAAAGTCAAGATTTTAAATCAGAACCAAATCATACGAAACGTAGATTCAATAGATTTATATTTAATCGTGTATACAAAGTTGCATGCTAATATGTATACTCCGTATAGATTATTAAATCATTTATGTACGTAAAACATCGATTTTTCTTTCCATAGTAATGATTTATATATTTAAGAATGCTTGTAGCTTGAATTTTTACTGTTCAACCTAAAATTTCATTTCTCCTGTTTCTTCTTCATTTTATATAGAAAAGTGGTAAATAATATAGCACTTAGAGTTAGATTCTAGAAGTCATGCGTTTGGACCCCGAGACAACAAAAAGAGTGCAATGTTTGAGTAAAATATCGTTCTTATTCTTAAAAAAAGTGATAAATTTTGAGTTGTAGATTCAAGCAAACATCTCGATATTTTCTATTCCAACATTGAATGAATGATTTTTCTTTATTATGTTCTAGTTCAATTTCAAGGCGGAATTTGAGAATTGAATTTAATGGAAGAGATTCAATTTGAAATGGGATTCAAACTATAAGATTTTAAGATTTATGACAACAATGTTCTATGCTACAAAAAGAACAAATTTCTAACCACACATGTGGTGAACTTCCACTCATACATCTCAATGCTCTTTCTTAGGCTATAAATCAATTATAAATACATCAATGTCATATGTTTTATCTACATTTTGGCTAAAATTGACATTTTTAGCTCCGAAATTATGAATGACATCTGAATAAGAAAAATCAATGATGTTAGTTGGCTAGCACGTAACCTGTGTTTTACACATCGTGTGCTGTAAAATTATATTATAAATACTTTTGAAGAATATAATTTATTTACGCGATATATGTTGAATTTGTTATCATAAGTCATAAATAAAACTTAATATATTTTTAAGTGTATAATTTTTTTATGAGAACTATGTATTTTCTTTTTTTCCTTTTTGCAATGCAAGCGGGGTTGAAGAGGATCCCTACCACGTTTATTCAAAAATGAAAAACAAACAAAAGAACCACAGTGCAACTGCATTGTGCAACACACAGAAGATACAACGACACACACATAAAGGAAAGAAGATTACAACAACCAGATGAGACATTCAGCAGCAAAATAAGAATCAAAACGTTAAATAGAAGAAGATAAATCCCTCCTAATAAGAAGCTTAATTTTGACCCACTGCACTTCTACATCAGTCACTTGCTGTTCGAAGACATGCAAATTGCGCGCTTCCCAAATAATTCTAACAACCTTTTTGATGCAAAGAACGAAAAGGGTGTGACGCTCCTTTCTCCATCTTGAAGACCGAAGAATGCAATACCATTGTGCTTGAGAAATTTCAGGGTGAGAATTAATGCCAAACAAATCCAACAGATGACTCCAAATTTCAAAAGAATAAGGAATTCAAAAAAAAGATGGTCAACCGTCTCTCCACCACCAGTATTGCAGAGCACGCAAGAACCGTTAACACTCATTCCCATTTGATCGGGCCTTTGCTTTGTGAGTAAAGCTGAACTTATGACTTTCCATAATATGAAATTCTCCTTTGGTATTGCGGCCTTGCTCCATACAATATTAGCCCAAGGACAGTCAGGTAGCAGCTCATAATTGATAAGCACCGCATATATATGCTTCACAACATGCAATGTCCCATTCCATTTGATTATATCCACACTGGAATAATCAACATTTTGTAGTAGATCAGCACATATGGAACGCACCATACTGCTGGAGAAAAAAGGTAAGGTAAATTTTCCACCAGCAATAAAGCAAGACACGTTTGCTCTCCTATTAATACCCGATTGCATCATGAAATTGTCTCCAAGAAAACGTGAAAGAATAACCCCTCTGGATATCCATGGTTCATCCCAGAAGGCAACCGCCTGACGAGCAGTAATGGCATGCTGAATTAGAGGTAAAAATTCCACACGCATAGCTAATATGTTTCTCCAGACCCAACTGCAAACCGAAGGATCTCCATACTCCAAAAAATCTTGTTCTTCACATTGTATTGCCAGCACCAGCGAACCCATAAACTGTCACTGCACATGATAAAGTTGTTAAAGTGTGTACTCACCGCCGCGATATTCCAATTACTTAGTGATAACAATCCTAATCCACCCTTTTTCTCAGGCAACTACATTTTGTCGAATGCACAAGGAATCGGTTTCCTTTTGAAGACACTCCCATTCCATAGGAGTCTCAGCTGCGCTGAAGTAATCATATTGATCAGCCTTTTAGGAAGCACAAACGCCCTTGCCCAGTAGACGAACATAGAAAATCCAATACTTTTGACAAGTATAAGACGTCCGACTTGAGTTAGAAACCTGTTAGCCCAGTTAGAAAGAGAATGAATTATTTTATTATACAGGGGCAAGTAGTTCTCCTTTGTAATTCTAGATGTACATAAAGGCAACACCAAGTAAGATGTTCCCTTTTCAAGAATTTGCATGCCTGCTAGGGTACACAACATAGTCTTGTTCACATCCGAGACACCCGCAAACGTGACCTCCGATTTAGACGAGTTTAGCTTAAGACTCGTCATCAATCGAAAGGCTTCGAGCGTTTCAAGAATGTTGATTAAGGATGCCTCCTCCAGCTTCGTGAATACCATAACCTCATCCGCAAAAAGCAGGGTTGATATAGAATTACTCTTGCATTTTGGATGAAACTTAATGATGCTGCGGTCATATTTATCCTTGAACATAGTTGTCAACAACTCCATAACGAGGATAAAGATGTGCGAAGACACCATATCACCCTGCCTTACACCCAACTTGCTTTTGAAATACACATTTTTTTACCATTATACTCCATAGAGAAGGACGGAGTAGAAATGCATACGTATAGCCAAGCCACAAAAGCTTTCGGAAAATTCATTCGCGCTAGTATTCTGACAATCGAAGTCCATTGAATACTGTCATATGCCTTGCTTAAATCCAATTTCAACATGGCGGCGGTAGTAGCATGTGCACTACCATAACCCCTGATGAGCTCATGAGACAACAACACATTATCCAGAATATTACGACCAGGTAAGAAAGCCGACTGATTTCTTGAAATAATAGATGGTAGGACCATTAGTAGACGATTGGATAAAATTTTAGAGATACAGTTGTAGGTTACATAACAACACGAAATCAGACGAAAAGCTGTGACATCGGATGCATTCTTAGATTTAGGAACGAGAACTAGATTAGTTGCATTGACTTCCTCATGTAACCTGAACTTGTCGAAAAAATTGTGTATGGCCTTGTAAAAATCAGAAGCGATAATGTCCCAAGCCGATAAGAAAAAATGTACATTAAAACCATCCAGACCGCCGCATGATTTCTTATTTATTGAGAAAAGAGCCTGTTTAATTTCAGAGTCGGAAACTTTGGCTACTAACTGAACAGATTGACATGACGTGAGGAAAGGCAGGTTGACATAATAAACTCGGTCATCCAAGTTATGATATTGTAAAGCAAATTCTTGTTGAGAACAATGTTAAGTTTGATAGAAATCACTCAGTCCATGTTTGCAAATACCTTCAGTTGGGTAAGAGTCATAAATTACCTTTTAATGCATCTGAATCTGAATACACAGAACCCCTGAACTTAATTGCCACTGATTATGGGGTCCTGCACCAATTACTTCAGATTATGGATACAAATATTATATAGCATTGTAGATGAATTTAGTAGATATACATGGATCTATTTTATGAAATCCAAATCTGAAACATGTGATATAGTTATACACTTTATAACTCAAGTAGAGAAACAAACAAACTCACATGTGAAAATATTTCAGTCTGATGGTGGATCTGAGTATAAACCCCTGAATGATTATTTTTCAAAAAGGGGAATAGTCCGTAGAATCACTTGTCCATGCACCTCTGAGCAAAACGGTCTTGTTGAAAGAAAGCACATACATTAGTAGAAACTGGTTTGACACTATTGGCTAATGCTAAAATGCCTCTAAAGTTTTAGCCAGAATCATTCAATACAGCTTTTTATTTAATAAACATACTACCCACTAAGGTTCTCAAGGGAAATAATCCGTATCAAAAGCTAATGAATGTCAAACCAGACTATTACTTTCTGAAAACTTTTGGATGTTTATGCTACCCATATACTAGACCTTGTAATAG
>JASFAX010004920.1:0-37873 GCA_030737875.1 Allium sativum | reverse complement strand
AACTCAAAGCACTTAAATTTTGGAAAGATCAAAAGAAACCATGCAGCATCTATGTGAAAGAATCAATAGCGAAGTTGCCTAACTATATAAGCAATTGACTAGAAATCCGCAAGACAAGGTTTAATCATTTAATATAAGCCAAAAAAAACTGAGCATATATCTGTATTAAACAAAATTGCCATTGGAAATGCTTAGAGAAAGAAAATCGATAGGTTAAATTAAGGTGAGAGGACTTCAATTTTCTTCACTGCAAAATGTCCATTCCATAAATAGTAACAGGTGCATATATATTTTGGATGAAGATGGTGATCTGAATTCTGGCATCACAATAGATTTCCAATTAAGTGATCTCTGGTTTTTTCATCCTCCTTTAACATGCTTAATGTGTGTAATCAACTTTCTGGATTCAGAAATTAAAAGGAACAAGGCAGTAAGAATGTGTATTTAAGATTTTTTTTTCCTGAATCCCTTGGCTATTCAACGGTCAATTCCCCGAGCTTTTATAAGTATGTGTATCAAAATGCAGGTGGTCTGGTTCTTACGAAATGTCAGGTCTATATGATTGGTCGCAGTGTTTGGTGGGATTAATTATATTTTCGTATTTTTCAGTGACTTGACCATATTTAAGTTAATTACATGTCTGGTGGTATGAGTTAATACGTCCATGTCAGTCATCATTAAAAAAAACAAAAAGCAGAAAACGAAACAAATTTTCCATTGCACGTTGTGAGGTTTGTGTTTTCTATTTGGCTTTACTTAAGTTTTCAGATGATAATGTTTAGTATATATTTTCTTGGATTGGATTTTATGTGTTACAGTCTTATTTCTTCAATTTCCTTTGACGCGTTTGTCTGCATTTATTACTAGGGCTGTTATGGTAACGGTAAATTTACCATTACCAGTCGATCGGTAATCATTTTTTATTGAAATCGGTATACCAGTTAAAACGGTATGGTAACGGTAAATTTACCAGTTTTAACGGTAAATTATCGGTAACGTTTCTTCAATACCAGCGGTAACGGTAATTTTACCAGTTAATTAAAAATATAAGTATTGTCATCTGATATGCTTTATTACATGCGTTTAAAACCAAAAAAATGATTATATTTATTTTAAGAATCAGGTCAAATAATTCCAAGTACATTTATTTTCTTTCTCATTTATGTTTTTTATAAAATAACACTACATATAGTATAATAAAGATGCACTATGTACAAATAATATGTCAAGAAATAAACTTTGATAGAAAAACGGTAATTAATAAATCTGCTCAGACGCCAAACTGCTCCTTCTAACCTTCTTTCTGTTGTTGCGCCATCTCCTCTACCGCCAAGCACATCCACACCTCGTCTCTATCAACATATGTGATTTCATGTCACAAATCACAACATGTAGGTCATTTAGAAACAAGAATATAATCAGCATGACTGCAATACAATACAAAGACAACCTACCCCTAGTTAGTGAAACCCCAGTCAGTCACATCGTGAGCCCTCTTCAAGGGAATTATGTTGGTGCTTGCATTGGTTTACTTTGCTTCTCTTATTTTGAGACATTCGCTTTAAGCAGTGTAGAGTCTGTAGATATCATAATGGTATGACATAAAAGTTGTTGTTTTATTATTTTTTCGAATGAAATTGGGTTTGGATGTTGATAATTGCAAGCAGGCTTGTGTCCGAGTCTTAAGATACCCAAACCGAACCCTACCATCGATTGTACTAGTCTACCAAATGGTTATGGATTTGCTAGATTTGGAGACGATAATGAGAAAACACAATCTATGACTGAAATGAATGGTGTGTATTGCTCTAGTAGGCACATGCGCATTGGTGCTGCAACTCCAAGAAGGTCAGGTATGGCTATTGCTTTGCATAAGTTTAAGCTAGTTTTAATGGAATTGAACCTTATATATTGGTGTGATCAAAGGAATTGAACGACTGAATTCATTAATATACCAAATGTATATTTTAATGGATCTGCGCCTTGTATATTGGTGTGATCAAAGAATGAGATTTTTGTCATATAATGTATATTGGTGTGATCAAAGAATGAGATTTTTGTCATATAACCTCTAATGCTAATTTTTGGTGGCATGCTAACTCATGAATATACCACTTTGGAAGTATACCTCGAGACTATACATGCACTTATAGTGTCTTCATATTTACTCCTGAAACTGGTGGATGCTTGAGAGTAAACATGCTAAAACATAATACTCTATAGCAGATGCTTTGGGTAGTTTTACGATATCATATAGAAATAACACTCTGAGATGGTAATTAAATTAATCAGAAAATGTCTTTGTGCTTTTCTCAAAATTATATAGTGTATCGTGAGGCATATCATTTTCTTTTGTAGTTATAAAGTTCATTTTTCTTCAATATTTTACCATTGCCTGTCATGTTGTTGAAAGTTAATTCCAAGTTTTCATATATGCTTACTAGTCAAGATTACAGATGATAAAGATTATAGATGACAAAAATGCAATATATTCATGTAAGCTGAGTAGTTAAGATTATAGATGACAAAATGCAATGCTTTTCCTGAATGACAGAATGCAATATTCATGGATTCTGCTTTTTTTTGGTTATAAATAATGGCTACACACACACGGGGGGTAAAATTCACATGTATTTGATTCATGAAGATAACGACAGTAGGATAAGATTGCTTAAACTTAGAAGATTTTATATGCAAAATATGTGATTTTCGTTCCGATTCCTATGGACGCTGTAGATTCTATCTTCGACTCCCTTCATCATTTTACTAAAGACAGTGTCCATCTAGTCTTCACAACTGGAGTAGTTTAAAAATAATGTATTTCTTCCTTTGGGTTTTAAACTTGAAGACCGACCACAGCTTCACCTGCAAGAAAAAACAACATAAAATCACTAGCAAGAAGCTCATGCCGATGGCATGGCCGCATGAGTGCAGTATTTTATTTTCTTTTATAACTTGTGTGATCATATTTTGTTCAAACAGTTTAACTTTGATCGGAATTAGTTTTCTTCATTCTGAAAAAAGGGAATCTTAAGGAATATAACTACGCATAGGATTGTTATGCATATTACGTACAACCGAGTTTGTCTATTTAACTGCTAAAAATGTATAATACAAAAGCAAATTTTTAATGCATATATTGTGTTGTGTGTTGCTATTTACATTAAAGTGCTTCTAGCTACTGTTAAAAATTTAATACACATTGATATTCTATATGCTACTTTTGTTGAGATATTCAGAATGAGTTAATTAGGAATGATATTAATAATTGAGTTAATGTTGGAAATAAAGACAAATAAATACTTTACCTTATATTCGGTATTGTATTAAGTGTGATTTATATTGGGTATTATTCAATTAGGCCAAATATTTCCTAGAATATGCTGTACTAGATTATTCCTCTCTTATATATAAGTAGAAGGATCTCTCTTGTAATAGATATACAAATTAATAAAATGTAGTCTGCAATTGTTCATTTCTCTTCTCTCTCTTCTCTCTGATCTCAATTCTTTCATGGTATCAGAGCGGGTCAAAGGAAGGAGAGGTATATATATATATATATTAAAAAAAAAAAGGGGAGTCGGCAGTCCCTAAAGCCAGTGCAGCACCGTCGTGTGAAATCTTCAAAGCAAGCTGTCCCTCCGTTGAAGCCAATCACTGCGCCAACCTGAAGCCATCAAAGAAAACAAATAAAGCCAATCTAAAGCCAATCTACACTGCCGCCATTTGTCCACCCCCGCCACCGAAGTTCAGAACGGATCTTCTCCCAACCCATCTTCATACCGCATCCACTACCACACCCAGTTCGACGTTATCACCATCACTTTTCACCCACAAAATCATACCAATTCAACTGAAAACCCAAATCAACAAACCCAATTTGAAACAGCCCCCATCCACGAAATCACTCCCCTCAACAAACTCCACGCCGTCCAGTTCAGACCCTAAGCCACTTCCAAACCTACCAACCATCACGCAACCCCACCTACAGCAAGCATCCCCAAAATCAAAACCATCAAAACCAAACCAAAACCAAAACCAAAAACCATTGAGTGTGGTCCACTTTAAAAACCATTGAGTGTGGTCCACTTTAAAAACCATCAAAACCAAACCAAAACAAAACCAAAACCAAAACCAAAAACCATTGAGTGTGGTCCACTTTAAAAACCATTGAGTGTGGTCCACTTTAAAAACCATCAAAACCAAATCAAAACCAAACCAAAACCAAAACCAAAAACCATTGAGTGTGGTCCACTTTAAAAACCATTGAGTGTGGTCCACTTTAAAAACCATCAAAACCAAACCAAAACCAAACCAAAACCAAAACAAAAAACCATTGAGTGTGGTCCACTTTAAAAACCATTGAGTGTGGTCCACTTTAAAAACCATCAAAACCAAACCAAAACCAAAACCAAAACCAAAAAATCAAAACCCAAAACCAAAAACCATTATTGAGTGTGGTCCACTTTAAAAACCATTGAGTGGTTGGACCACTTTAAAAACCAATGAGTGGTTGGTCCACTTTAAAAACCATTTGTTAAAAGTGAAGAGTTGCTGATGGCGTATGGAAATTTGAAGCTGACTGTCATTTTGTTCGTGATGCAATCCAAGGTGCAATCCAAGATGGGCATTTGTGATCCGCATGCTCCATCTTGAGGGGGGGTGTTGAGATATTCAGAATGAGTTAATTAGGAATGATATTAATAATTGAGTTAATGTTGGAAATAAAGACAAATAAATACTTTACCTTATATTCGGTATTGTATTAAGTGTGATTTATATCGGGTATTATTCAATTAGGCCAAATATTCCCTAGAATATGTTGTACTAGACTATTCCTCTCTTATATATAAGTAGAAGGATCTCTCTTGTAATAGATATACAAATTAATAAAATGTAGTCTGCAATTGTTCATTGCTCTTCTCTCTCTTCTCTCTGATCTCAATTCTTTCAACTTTCCACCGTAGAACAACCAAGTGTCATTTTGCTTTACAATGGCCTTTTATTAACGCATGGACATCTCGCATCGTTACTATAACAACCTTTCACTGCCAATTAGTTATTGCATAGTTATAGCATAACAACCAAAGACTCACTTATAGAAAAAGCATAAATATGGATTTCATTGTTATTACATAGTTAATTGTTTCCATGCTTGAAGAGCAAAATAAACGTAAATAACAAGTAAAAAGGATCTCATTTCCAGTCAAGAGGAATATATTGGGCAGTGGTGTTGATTTTTTGGGTTATTGAATCGAGCAATGTCGGTTGATGTCTTTTCACACCGATCGACTACTTTTCATCCTATATTTCTTTAACATTCTTAGACTGATTGCCTAGGCTATTTGGAGCGGTTTCCATAATTTTTCTTTTGTTGGATTGTGTAAATTGCAAAATTCCATGGTACTCTCAGAGTAGTCATTAATATTTCATTTTCATAATTTCAAAAGCTTAAGCCATTTTGCTGCGAATTTTTATTTTCATTTTTTGGTTTCTTTTCAGCTTCACAAAAACCAAATTTCCATGCAGACAGACTACTTGCATATAATCAGATAAAATGCTTTAATAGGCAAAGCTAACAAATTCAATATATAGTTCTATTCAGTTGTAAGAAAGTTAAGGTAGCCAAGGGAGGATTATAGCGATCTAAGGCTAGATATTTTGGAAAACAGAACCCTAGTGGGTTGGCTCATCTGGTAGAAGTAGAAAACCTGAATATAGCATGAACTAATTATGAGTGCATGTACATTCATAATTTCAAACACTCGTGTTTGTATAAGTTCGTCGACTGTCAGATATAGACGGTTTCATATTCGCGTCCGTACATCTGAAATTTAGTTGGGGATAGTATATCCATGATAATATCTACAGACATTCACAATTAATAAAACAATTAGCTTATGCACATAATTAAAATTGTGATTCAATGTAAAACAGACAAGTAGACATGAATGGAGCAGCCATATTAATTTATCCATGTAGACTTAGTACGATGAGATGGGATACTGTGTGAATATATTTTCTTTCTCATGAATGTTTTGATTTGTTTTGATCTATATATATCTTTATTCCCTGTTGATGGGTGAAACTTAAAACTTAGGTTTTACTATGTCAGTACTAACTTATGTGAAGTCAATATTGAATCAGGCTTCGCTTCTTACTTCATTTTCTACCTAAGCATTTCCTGCTTTTTACACTGCTGTCATACATTTTGTATTTTCAAAGAAGTTCCTAAGAAAATTTTCTTTTAATTTTTACGTCGTCGATCAGTCATACCAATTCCACAATCTTCTGAAAAATAATAAAGATAAGACATTTTCACAAGTAAAGACATTCCAGTATGTGTGGTTAATGTTACACTTACACTGTCTAACTCTAGCTTTTGTTCTGGAATTACTTTATAAATTTTGGATGGTTATTTTCCATTTTCCTATATTTTCTTATTTATAACAACTGGGCAATCACAGTGGAAATCGAAATATCTAGAAAGCAAAGCAAAGCAAAATAAATAAATAAATAATATTATAATCCAAAACTTCGGATGTCAACTGGTAATGTAGAATATAGCATCTTAAAACTAGATCACCAAATGATAGAGCTTCCATTCACTTTCTTAAATGAGTTCAATTAGCAGTCCATGATGCTCCATCTATATTTCCTGTACATGTAGTAATTAGATTGTCAGTACTTATGCTTCTTAATTTGGTATATGAATTGTATATAGAATACATGAATGAAGGTTTATAGGATTCATCTCAAAATTTCTGAATGCTTCCTTGTTCCGTTGGACCCTTTTTAGCAACTTGAAGCAGTCAATATTTTCCATTGTTCACCTCACAAATTTTTACCTTGTTGTTTTCCAGGTTCGTCAAATTACAATTATAGTAAGGTGAGGGCTCATCTGTCAAAAGTAAGAATTCATTTTAGTTATTAAATGTGAAATTATGAGAAATATATAATACAAACAATATTATATAACCCTAAAACCAGTAAACTTGAAAATGAAAATGTTGTGACTATTAAAACCTTTGCACTTACAACATGCATATACATATGTACTTGTTTTTTTTATTGAATAAAAGGAAATATTTTTGAATATTAGATGCCGGTACACTTGATTTATACTGGTAGTGATAAAGGAAATTGGGTCTATTTTTTCTATTGAATAAAAGTAATTTTTTGAATACTAGATGCCCGTACAATTCGATTTATACTAGTAGTGATAAAGGAAATTGTGTCTATGCCATGGAATAGTTATAATTTAGCTGTCACTTCTATAAACACTTTACCTGTTACCGCTGTCTCACATCTATAGATACTTATCTGTTATCAATCATCAAAACCGTTTAACTTATTTTTTCATGTTTAAACTCCATCAACTGGCTCATGATTAACAAGAATGCAGACGATGACAAATATCAGAATGTACGTACGTGAGTTAAGCCTTTTCATAATATTCCGGTTATTGCATGGAAATGGAGAAGAAAATGACTAAGAAATAGGTGGAATTTGTAGCATCGGATGCCGAACAAAGAGCATCTTTGTTCTTTCATTTTCTTCCTATTATAGGATGTTCCACTTCACACGTTATTTTGTATGCATGCTCATTTATTTGTTGGTTCCCTCTTTCTCGATACTTTCTCCTTACGAAAATTCCTTCTCTTTAATATTCGGCCGTATAATCTCTATTTTTCGTGATCATCGTTTTCTTTCTATTCCGATTCTTCCTCTTTAGTCGAATCAATGCCGATTTTTCCTCTTTTATTCGAATCAATCGCAATTTTCTCAACAACGTAACTTGTGACCGACCTCCCCTCATCAGAATCCGAAGCTACAACCTACCTTTCGATGATGGAGGATAAAACGAGTTGTTCCACTGACTGTTTGGAATAGAAGCTACGGTTTTGAATTACTATGCTTCTGAATTGTTCATATGTATTTTATATAAATAATATTTATATTTTTACTAATCTATTTTAATGGATTCATTCACAAATTCTGTATTTTGACTCCAAAATATTCGATTTTGAACAAAAATTGAGAAACTGAGCTCCGATTTTGAACCCAAGTTCTTTAAAAACTCGCTGCTTACTCATTGTTGATGGCGTAAGGTAAGCAAATTTATTTTGCTTGACTTTTACCCTTTGACTATTGGAATTGTCAGTTTCAGGGTTATTAAATTCGAACTTTGATTTAGGTTACCTGTACCTTCCTTATATATGTTTTATTTTCGATTTGTTTAGCTCTTCATTAGGTGTTGAGTTTTGTTTTTATTTATTTTATTCTGCTATGAAATTTTATTGATTAGATTTTGGTAAAAATTTAATTAGGATCGGATTGGGTGAAATATTAGGTCTAATAATGTATTAATAATTCTTTAGTGTGTCATATGTATTAAGTAAATAAAGCAGTATTCAAAGCAGCAGGTGTATCCCTGGAAACTACAACAATGGGGAAGATTGATATGTAATGCAGGAAATATCTTATTACTTTGTTGTTTCAGGGGACCTCTATCCAAAAGGTTGAAATCTTAAGTCTACTATTGTTTTTTAAATTTAGTTTGCACATTTATCAGGAATTTTGAACTTGATTCACGTGTACAGTTTCATTTTTAGATTAACAATTTCGTCCAACCATTTTAGGCTATATTGCTTGAATTTATTAATTATGGACCATGATCGGAAATTTTATCACTTTTTAATATGGTGCCAATACCATCATTGAACTCATTTTCCTTATAATTTCTAAACCAAACTATTTGGTGTGGTCGTCTCTAATTGCAGTTGTCATAAACTCAATTAATACTGACTACAACAGCTTACTCCTGTTTCGCCGAGGTTCGATTCTGATCGTGACTGTGATTTGTCCAACTACATGTTTTCTCTTTTACAGCGGAGCCCAGGTTAGTTTTTGCTTCTTAACCCTTTTCTGCCTCCTCTTTGCATATGTGTTTACAATCACAGTCGGATAATAAACACTTTCAGTTAATGTTAACTGCATTTGAACGAGTAACTTGAATTATCTAATTTTTGATGCTATCATTTTTTGGGTTAAAGACTTGCATGTGTAAACAGTTGATACTATTATCATTAATACCTTTAGAAGTTTAGCACCGCATACTACATTACGTGACACTTCTGCTATTGTCAACTCATTACTGGTGTTGCCACTACATACAGAGGGAGTACATAAAGCAGAAGAAGAGACTGTTCTTATCAATTCCAAAGTGGAAGAAACATGGGTGTTTGTTTGAGCAGTTGAAGTTGTAATACTAATAATTACAGTTGACACTATGGCTTAAAATACTTAGTAGACATTGAATGCTATGAATTTTTTTGGCTGATTCATTATTTACACACACCACCTGGTGTGACAAAGCTTATGCCTGGAAAGGTGTATGCAGTAGGTACCAGATTCATAAGGGTTGGTTTTGGACTGAAAACCAATAGATTTAAGATTCGTAAATCGGATATTTTCCATGACAATGGTTGCTTAATATGTTTTTTCTCATGATGTTACAGGGAATCGGGTGGAGGTCACTGGCATATGTAAGAATGAACTATTGTATGACAAACCATGGGTTGTTAATGGAAATAGAAGGGAGACCCCATCTTCAAGGGATTAACAAAAGTTTAGAAGCCTATTATAATTTATAAGTGACTATGGATAAGGGGAGATGCTGAAGAATGTAGAAAAAAATGAATTAGAGAGAGACGGAGACGTAGATCTGAACAAAAAAAATTCCTGCTATGATACTCATTTTTTATAGTTCTGTTTTTCTACAAAAACTAGTGTGAACCCGTACTACGCACACGGCTGTAGTTAGAATTTTTGATTTTAACTCCTAATGATTAACCATGATAATTACTTAAGTTGAGCATATGTTATCATGATTCTTTCTTAGAGTGCGTAATATTAAACAGATATGGCTATAATTATTTGATGATTATTAGTTGTTGTTATGGTTTTTTTTCCATCATGATGAGGTCAACCTACAACTATTTTAGAACCTTCGTATTCATTGTCAAATTTTGCAATATCCTGTCATAACCATGGTCTATAATTTACTTTCAAATGCTCATGAAGACCGGGGGGTCAACCAAAGAGTGAAGATAAATGATAAGTAGTTCAAGGACAACAACAAAAAAGTAAAGAACATTCTGTAATCTGGATAATTGAGTTAGGTTCCCATGAATTCCCATGATTATGCTTGGTAAGAATACTGAGGCAACAAAACGCATGACAATTTCGGATGTTAGTCTATATAACTTTCTAGTAGGACCCAATGCTCAAAACGAAATCCAATGCACAACTCTCAATCATATAAAGGAATGGCCTACCGATAAAGGAAATAAAAGAACAATAATATTTTATTTTGTAACGTTTATATAGCAAAAGGGATATGTAGAAAAAAAAAAAAGGAAAAGGGCAAGCATCTTGCTGAACTAACCTTTATGTTGAAAGAAGGATTTTTGCTTCATTTAGCAAACTATTTGCATGATTCTCATCCATCACTTTGCTTGAAATTTATATTTGAATGGAAGAATTAAAAATATGCTCTCAGATTATCGATGGGTTACAAATAACTTTACCTGCATAGTAAAATGTTTGTAAATAAGAGTATGGCTGCGGAAAAGTTGTACACAATCGGTAAGTGTTTGACAATAATATATCCATCACAGTAAATTGTTTCTTCCCAATATAGTGTATTAAAATTGGTATTCCAATATCTTGCTCACCTTAATATAAAATAGATACTAATGAAATTAACAAATCACCTTGAAAATCAATGCACAGTTAATGCAATATAATTAAGTTGAAAGACAAATAAGATGCTATTATCTGACTCTCATAAGATACATGGATATTAAATTGAGATGAATAAAAATAAAATTGAGCTTAGTTAATTCCACAAATTCATACGGCTACTATATTACTGTTGATAATAGGTATCTTTGCTTGGTTCAAGACCTCAAACAAAAGAAATGAAAAGAAACGATAAAATGCATTTGGATAAAAGTGTAGTAGCATGGTGGAAGAAGCTGCTATTAATAGTTTGTTTCAGCTTTCCTTGTCACTACAGCCAAATCCAAATGATTTCAATCTTCACTGACATAGCATAATGATAAATCTGGTGTTTGATAACGGATGCAGTTGTATATAACTATGTAAAAACTAAAAGCTCATTAATTACATTTTGATAAATATTCATAGATAATCATTCCTGAGTAATCATGAATCAAGTCGAATTTTTATATATTTAAATTGAGTTTCGTAACTATATTTGTCCATGGTAATCTATTTGAGTAAGCACACACTTATTATTGAATGATAGTGAAAGTAGCATTTAATTCAACTCATTTCTTACTAAATGAATAATAATTATGAAAACATTTTTTAGTCAAACTTCGACCCAAAAACAAAAAAATTTAAAATCAATTTACAAAATTATTTATCAAAATTTTATACTTTCAAGAATGATATGAACAAAAAATAAATGTCCAGAGCTGTATTATATAGTCTCTCGTTTAACCGGAGGCATTAGATGATTGAAATTAAATAGTTTAAACCAGTGTTTTAAAGACCCAACCCAACCTCGGTTCGACCACGGTTAACCTTCAACCTTAGAGTGTCACGGCTCTAAAAATGAAATAACCTTGTGTGTGCACAGACCAGCGGTTAAACCTCAAAACCCTATAAAAACCTCTGGTTCAACCTCTTTGAACCTCACGGTTCTTCGAATTTACGAAAAATAATTGCTTTACTCTTCATTTTTTACTATAATTAATTTAACAAATAATTTCATAGCCATTATCATTGAAATTTGAATGATATAATTCATTTTTATGCACATTTTACGATCTATTATTGAACTAACCCTTTTTCACTATAAAAAATTAGTAAATTTACAACTTTGTTATGATAAGTTGTTATATAATTATTTCAATTAGGTAGTTTGAACACGGTTGTTTGTCATAATTGTTTTAATTTTGCATGTATTTAAAATAACTTTACGTTTAAATCAGAAAAATAGACATAAACTATCAGCACGGTTCTCACGGTTTGACCGGTCGGACCACGAAAACCTTGGACCTTTCACTGTCACGGTTTGACGTACGGTTCGGTCTTCACAACTATGGTTTAATCTGACTGTATTGAAACAATAGATGAATAGTTGACCACAATGATTATTTTGAGAGGGTTCATTGGATATGGCAGTTTTATAGGTATTTTACAATACTTTCCTTAAATACAATCTTATCCTACATTCAGGTTCACAATCCTTAATAGCGAATGTAATTGGTAGAAATGCAAACAAATCCATGAAGCTATAATGATTAGAACCGAAAGCTTCATTGTTTTCATATTGTAACATGAACTATAGCACCGCATATAAGTAGTGTGCTGCTAAAAGCACATTGGTTTATGCTTTTTAATACCATGGAGTGGTAACAAAAAACACAAAACATAGTGTCTTTAGCATTACAACACCATGTGGAACTAAAAGCACCAAGTTACTTTCTTTTGGCTACCATGCTATGGTGTTAGGAAGCACAAACTGAGGTGCACTGTAAGTAAGCTCACCGATTGCCAAACAATATTATCCATAACTGTTCCTCAATGCTACTTTTCATGATAACTCTCTCTGGAAGGTATTGCAAATGTACACTGTCAATAGAAAGGAACAAAAATTAAAGTGGCTTTGTAATATAAGTAATAGTCGATCAAAGGGACCACAAAACTCCAGGAATGCATTGTAGTTATGCATAAAATTGAGTGACAGTAGCGCAAGGATGGCTTGGGTGTTCAAATTTAGCATGGCAAAAAGTTCTACTACAGGGTGTAAAGAGTAGTAATCTCAACTCGAAATCGTGTACCTCTTTGCATTTTGCATTATCGCAAATTTGACGGAGTAACGTTCAAAGATGCTTGTAAATGTCGTGTCAGTTGTGATTATCAACGAAGAGATATTAACATCTGTAGAATATAGAATTGCCTAAATACATTGCTTATTGATGCAATTTATCAGTTACGGAAAGCAGTATGCTAATTGTATAGAAACAGGTCACAGTGTGTGAAAATTTCAAGCAATTGTAATTGAATTAATTCAAATAAGCAGAAGATTATCAGTATTCATGTACGTAGCATCAAATTGTTGTGCTGTAAAACTTATAGTGGCTTCATGCAGAAATTAGCATACCATTGATTATTATTGTTCATATGGATAGGATTTCCCGTTACACAAATATATTACTCTTCGATTTTTTTAATCCATAGTTAATTTTTGTGTGCGAATTGAAATATCAACAAATTACACTACCATATTCTCACTGATAGGTTTAAACATACTATTTATATAATTCATTTTCTCTTTACAAAATAAAGTAACATTTGTGTTTTATTTCTTTTAAAAATTTGTTGTTCTGAAGCATTTTTATTTTCTACAAATAAATTGGTGGCAAGCTGTGATATGTCAAGCAATCACATACATAAATAGTATAATGTTAAGAGATATTAATGCGCAATTGCATAAAAAAGGTTAATGATACTGAAAATGATACGTTAACCCACGTTGAATAGACACTATAACAAACTTTTTTTGTAGAAATTACAAAAATAGGAGATATGTTAGCCCTCCTTGAATAAACACTATGAGCAAACTTTTTTGATGGTTAAGATAATGGAAATGATTTTATAATACAAAAAGTTAAGTTTGTTAGTCATGATTTGGTCATATCATATTCTTTTAAATATTTTTAAAGTATGACGGAACCATTCAATGGTTAAATATTAATCCTCAATCAGTTTTTTTATTAACATAAATAAGTACTTGAGTGAATAGGTTATTTATAATATTTTCACTTTTAACCTTTTGTTCAATGCAATTATAATATGTTCACTCAAACTCTTATTTATGTTAATGAAATAATCTGATTTAGGATTAGTAAATAGCATAATATACTCAATGTTTACGTCGGTCTTTGAAAATATTTAAAAGAGTATGACATGACCAAATAGGACAAACAAACTATTTTTTTACATTATCAAATCATTTTTAATATCTTAACCATAAAAAAACAGGACCAACCGTTTATATCCTTCATATTATAATAATACAGAAAATGGCATACATGTGAGATACCAAAATCCTTGCAATCTGTCAAGAATTTGCACGAAAAGAAAATTACCATGCATTTTTTCAGCATTCCGTTTATGAATGGATTATTGGAATGTATAACTTTCAATGGAGAATATTTAAAGTAACTTTTATTTATGCTAAGTAGAAAAAAAGTCTCGTTCAATATTTCTATGATGTTTGAGTAGCAAACTCATCCCATATGGAATTCTAACAGAAAGATTCCATTGTACAAACAACAAACAGAAAAAGAAAAAAAAGTTTAGTCAACAGGAAAAAAAAACAAAAACTAATGCAAACACATTATATTAATATTTCAGTGTTTTAGTTAATAAGAATAGCTGCTCATTAAACATAAATATAAGCTAGCTGAAGAGAACCAAAAAATTGCAACAATGATCGGGTCCTTTGTAGAAGTTGGGTGAAGTTGAAATCAAACCCACTCGTCTGTCCACATTAAGGAGCCAAGTATCAAATTATTGTGATCTCTTGAAATTCTTTTTAGTGACTTGGAGCTGTCTTTTCTTTTCTCTCGAATTAGGTTCCTATTTCCACCCTCAGCTTCAAATTTTGACTACAGAAAAGATGAAAAATACACTTGTATACCTGTTTCATAAAACTTCAATGGAAAATGGCAACTAATGAGAAACCTATAAAACTGGGGTAACAACAACGTGTAGACGTGCGAGTATTTTTTTCGGTATGTTGATTTCTTCACAAAATGTATTGAAATCTCTTTTATTAAAGAAATGCTTTATATATGAATTTACACATCCAGTTTAGTCTATATAAACACATATAATAGCCAGAAGACAAAATTCCACCAGTACAACTGCTAATGGTAAAGAGCATACAGTCGACTCAAGAACAATTGATCATGATTCTACATAAGACAAAACTAAAGAAAATCATGCTTCCATCCTCTACTAAAGTTAAAGGTAACAGTATCTATGCGACATATGCATATAACCATTTTTATTCTTGAATATAAAAATTGGTTATATACCCTTGACACATTTCACAAAAGCAGCCACAATTATGACTCCCAAAAAAGTTCCCCTAGCAGGCCGCTAATTTTGAATATGGAGAATTAATTATGGTAGGAATGAGAAGCCATTATTATTCGAGGAAGTCATGAAAACCAACTTATCAGCTTTGAACTCCTTTTGTTGAGACAATTGTCGCAAAGTTAATAATTCTCAAGCATAAATATATTATTGAAGCCCGATCAAATAAATAAAGCAATAAAAGGAAAAGTGAATGAGTACCTATTTTTCACACGTATCGAGTTTGTTCCTATTTTTTAATATTCACATGGGAAGGTTGGAGGTTTAGACAAAAAATATTTACCCCTAAGCAAAACCTGATACCAGTACATAAATAGACCATCTATCATGTTAGTGCCAATAAAGTGGTGAATGATTATCTTCTGTAAATGAAACATATAAGCATTGTTGTCAAAAATCTTAAAATCCTACGATTTGAATCCCGTTTCAAATCGAATCTATACCTCTACGATTCGATTTATATTTCGATTCAAGGCTAGCTAATACCACGGATTTGATAGATTATTCAATCCAAATTGGCACATTCAACGTACTTATTTGAGTCTATAATCCCAAATCTAACCATTTTCAAACAAAATAAAATGGGAATAGGAGAAAAACATTAAGCTTTAGTATTAGACATAGAAGTTCAAACATCAAAATAGATTTCAAACTGTGTGCAAACCTTAGAATATGAAATCTTTGAATCTACGATTTACGATTTAAAGCTCGTTTCGATTTATACTTTGAATTTTACGATTTACGATTTGAATCTCATTTTGAAAACCTTGCATATAAGTAATTGTATATGTTGTTATAATAAGTGTTGCTGTGAACTTTCTGAAATACTGCAGGAAAAAATTAATTAACCATTAATCAAGATGCCTTAAAAAATGTCACAATTCATAGTAATAGTTAATACAATCTAAATATAACAGCAAGGTTGTTACCATTTGACTTAAAAAAAGGTTGGCCTAAAGTATAAATAATTCTTACTTTATTGAAATAGTGTCAATGGGGTATACATAATTTACAATTATAACTTGCTTTTAATTGCCAAGCTTAACCTGCGTGCATTGGAGAGGTGATGGTCTTTCTTGATACCTAAAATGTCTTAAAAATTGTTAAATAATATCCTATTAAGATACAAACATTTATAGAAAGCAATATTAAGTAAAGAACCATCGTTGGACTAATATAAGAAAGCAATATATAAAATAATTAAACATAACAATCAAATGTTTGTCAAAAGAAACAGAAATCAATAAAGTGACTCATATAAACACAATCAATAAACATAAATCAATAATTGTTTTACTATTTATTCTAAAATAATTCAAAATACTTGTTAATCAATATCTTTAAATTAGACTTCATGTTTGCAATCAAAAAGTAAGAATGTTACTACTTGGCAACCTTATAAACACAATGACTGATGTAAATTAAGCACAAAGACGTTTTCTTTAGCTTATTCAGTCCAAGATATTTTATCCATGATAAAATTGCTGTTTCAGGATTATTATATGCATTATAAAAGTATTTATCTTAATTTTACTCAAATTAAACTTGATATAACAAACTAACTTGCATTCTACTCATATGATACAAATAAAGTTGCATAATTGACTGCTTTTATTTATGTTGACACTTCCAGGTTTATATAGTTTATACTTAAAAAAAAAGTGTAAAAATGAATAGTCAAATTACATAAATTGTGGTCCTCCCCACGTGCGTTAGGAGGAAATTACACTAAGTCCTTCAGTCCTTTATCTAACACATTTCTAGATAGTCATCGAAATTTGCACACCAAAAAGGACAACATATATCCATGCATATCCAAAAAGAAACAGCACACATAGTTCCACGAAAGTACACCGGGCGCGGATCGTCTGAACCAGGGGGTCCCTGTTCCCCTGGTCCGGACCAATCAAATTGTCCTATTTCGGAGCAATTTGCACTTTACCCCCTAAATTTCAAACTGGAATTCAGGGGGTAAAGTGAAAATTACCCCAAATGGGGCAATTTGATCGGTCCGGACCAGGGGAATAGGGATCCCCTGGTCCAGACTATCGTCACCCAAGTACACCATATGACCTTTAATAAAACATTCAAATCGGATGTATACAGTACCTATTTGGCATAGCAAGCTAGCATCAGTTCTGTATAGTAGTAGCAGAAATCCCATCAAGCAAAAGCAAGACAATCAACGACTATGACCTGCATTCAACTTTAGGGAAGAGAAATTATTAATAATGCTGAGAAGTGAGTGAGTGTACAGTAAAAATTCTTTCTATTCTTCTCAAATAAGCAAAATTATTGACGTTGAAATTTAACACGGAGCAAATATTTGGAAGAAACAGGTTATAAGATGCAAACAATTATTAATCAACCAAAAAGAATAATAATTAGTATTGCTACAGCAAAACTATGGGATAAAAGAAGGCTTTTTATTGCATTGATGTATGTAGTAACTGGTCTTACGTGCTACGGAAAAAATAATGTGTTTAATTTATATTTATGGTTACAACTCGAAGGGAGCGCTACATGAATAACAACCATCGGAAGGGTTAAAAACTGGATAGATGTATTCGATTTATAGGGTAAAACAAAATAAGAAATAAAGACAGACATAGGTTTTATAAAAAGATAAGGTGAAATATCCTATCATTCACTACATGGATATTTACTGATGTTATAGCATTGAAATGGGTTATAAAGAGCTTATTAAAATATAACGCTGGTAGAAGGCAATTGCAATGAACTACAATGTTATAACAATCCAACAGAAAAATAACAATTTTCTAAACATACAGCAAGGAACCACATTGTTATCACAATCCAATAGAAAAAATAATTATTATCTAAACATACAGCTAAGTAATATCAGCGCAGTCAAAGTAAAAATAAGATATAGAATAACTAAGAGAGTGTTGAGCAATTACTGCCTCAAATGTATGTATTTGATAAATATAATTGTTAGCTACGTAGAAGTATGTTTGAATAACTCTATTTTTAAAACTTCCATGTAACATAACAGCGCCATATATAACATATCAGCAGCGTTGGTTATGTTTTAAAGATTTCAGGCAATCTTGAAGCGGTATTGTATATAAGTTGACCAAATAAATTAACAGTGTCTGTCCGTGTATGTGCTTCAAAACTTGCAAAATAGAGGAAAGGTTAAGGGGGAAAAAAAATACAAATACAAATGACAATGTACGAAAAACCTGAAATTTTAATTCAGTGGATATAGGTATTTATCAAGGTTCTGTAACTGAAGCAAAGGAACAACGTTTGGCACCTACTTCAAATAAATTGATTGTTTACACTAACGTTTGAAGTATTAGTATGCAGCAAAAGGATACACAACATTGGCACGTAAACTGGGTACAAAATGCTGAGGGTACGAATTTATCAAGACTAAGTTAAGAAATCAGACAAAGTTGTAAAATTCTACGGTTTATTCGGTAATAAATGAATGCCACTCCAATGTGAAGTTAAACTAAAAACTGATGACCTCTGTTTTGACTATCGGTTTAACTAAATTGATTGAACTTTTATTTTTATTTTCCAAATTACTAATGTTATTTTAGTTTTTTTTAGGCTAATTTTGTAATCTAGATAAAATTTATTTATTACTAGATTTGCACCTTTTAATTAATTTCATTTTTCATAAATAATGTAGGTATTTTTTTCATCAAAGTCATAATTAAAACAAAATTTATCAAATACGCTTTTATTTTATATTGTATATATTAACGGTCGGTTTTCCCACCATTATGCGGTTATACTAGTTTTAAGGGTGAATACGCTTAATGCAAGGGATATTATTGTAATTGTTGAGACATCTGAAGTCTATAAATAAAGAGCTCATGTATGTTGTAAGGTGATCTGAATGAATAAAAATGTCTGTTCTCTCTCATTTCTCATGTTCTTCTTTTAGTCTGTAACACGTTATAAGCACGATATCATTTACTTTAAAAGTTTCAAATATGAAACTTAGTAAAAAAAAATCCTGAATAAATATCTGTTTTTTCGTATTCGTTTGTTTTTTCAATAATCTCCTGTTTTGTTTGGAAAAATTTGAACTAACATACGGAATATGATATTTTCACTATTTTTACTGGTTCCGCCTACTTTTGCTGGTTCCGTCTACTTTGACTTCTTCTAGTTATACGGTACACTTTATATCTATAAATATTTGGCCTAGCTGCGCATCCCCATTTTCAAAAAAAAAAAAAAAGGCTATCTACTTCTGCTGATTATATTATTACTTTCTTCACAAGAGACAAGGTAACTAATGCACATAATGTATTTCTGTTTGCATTAACATTTTACATTATGTACTCATATTAGTTAGTACTTTATACCAACTCTGTTGAATCTTTTATTTTTAAAACTTTTAATGTGGAAAGACTTGTATATGTTCGCAGTATCATATCCTTAATTTCTGTTTGGATCTAAGATGCCTATTTTTTGTCCACGACATATACTTGTTTCTATTTCATTCAATATTCAAATGCACAGTACTTTATTTATTTATTTTCTTTGCTTTTGTGTTAACCGAGGTTAGTGAATTGTGCATTAAAACGTTCTCACTGCTATCCTATTTTCATGTCCATGATATTTATTTTTCAGGCCGAGTTTTGTTTGCAACTTTGGTTATATTAACCATATTATTTGCATGGCGCATTAGTTCAAAACAAACGGCATCAGTATATATGTTTTTTTTGTTGTGTCATTAACAACAAAGTAACTTACATATGTTCATTGTCAATTTTTTTTAATCGTACAATTTATTTTGTGTAGTTTGCAAAATGTCGAATATCGCTAAACTTGAATTTAAAGCATTGGACATTTCTGAAGACAATTATTTGTCATGGATATTGGATGCAGAAATCCATTTACAATCTCAATGCTTAGAGAACACCATTAAAAATGACAATAATATGTCCCAGCAGGACAAGACAAAGGCTTTGATATTTTTAAGACGCCACGTCCACGATGATTTAAAATCAGAATATTTAACTGAAAAAGACTCTCTCCACCTATGGAACTCCCTGAAGGAGCGATATGACCACCAGAAGACGATCATACTTCCAAATACGAGACAAGAGTGGTTGAACCTGAGGTTTCAAGATTTTAAAACTGTAAGAAAATATAATTCTGCCATGTTTAGAATTACTTCTAAACTGAAATTATGTGGAGAAAAGGTAGATGACGCGCAAATGTTGGAAAAGACTTTCTCAACATTTCATGCCTCAAATGTGCTCCTGCAGCAACATTACCGAGAGCGTTATTTTACATAATATTTTGAACTCATTGAATGTCTATTGATTGCTGAACAAAACAATGAACTGCTTCTTAAAAACCACTCCTCAAGGCCAACTGGTTCAGCTGCATTACCTGAAGTTAATGCTAACTTTGTCCACTCCGGAAGAGGTCGTGGTAGAGGCAGAGGAAGAGGTAGAGGACGTGGTCGTGGGCGTGTATACAACCCCAGCAGAGGTGGTTATAGTGGTTTTGGAGTTAACCAAACTACTAATTTTAAGCAGAAATGGAAAATGAGCCTGGAAATAGCAATAATTCAGCCGCTGAAAATAAGAAGCATTATGAGGAAATTTGCTACAGAAGCGGACGCACTGGTCACTGGTCACGCACTTGTAGATCATCAAAGAAAACAATCGAAGAATACCATAAATCGAAGAATATCGAGACAAATAACACTGAGGGATTGTCCGATAACACTGACCTGAAGTTAGATGATTTCTTTGAAGACTATGATGGGAATTTGTTCAGCGATGAAAATTTGAATGCAATATTCGAAGAGATGACCGAACCAACCAATAAGTAGCCTGAAGCTTATTATGTGATTTTCAGTTTGTTTCTTTTTCAACATGTATTAGTTTGAAACTTTTGTTTATTTATTTTCCTTTTATTTTATTCTTATGGAATTGTGGAAATAATGTGTAATGTTGGACATGATAATTAGTTTATTCTCATGGACATTTATTTATATTTATGAGTTATTTCTATTATTGACTGGCTGTATTTATTTCTTAAGGTATGGATGGCAGTGTTTAAGTGATGATATATGTCTGGTTGATAGTGGAACTACTCATACGATTTTGAAAAACCCGAAGTTTTTCTCTGAATTATCTGAAAATATTTCATATAAAGTTTCAACTATAGTTGGTTCAGCCAATATAATTGAAGGATCCGGAAGAGCCCATATAGTGTTACCAAATGGAACACATATGTTCATTCAAAATGCACTATATTCAAGCAATTCTAAACAAATCTGCTTAGCTTCAAAGATATAAGAATGAATGGATATCATATTGAAACTATAAATGAAAACAACAAAGAATATCTTTGTGTTATTTCTAAAATTGAAAGCCAGAAGCTTATTTTAGAAAAATTTGGCACGATTTCAACTGGATATACTTTACCAAAATTGGCATAGTTGAATCTCATTTTATAAACATGAGCCAGAAGCTCACCAATACAAAGAAATTGATTCTTTGGCATGATCGTTTAGGTCATCTTGGTTCAACTATGATGCGTAAAATTGCCAAGAACTCAAATGGGCATGATTTACCAAATCAGTTGAATTTACCAAATGATTACATGTGTACATCATGTGCACAAGGAAAATTAATTACTCGACCTTCATGCAGTAAGATCACCTATGAATCTCCAGCATTTTTGCAAAGAATTCAAGGTGATATATGTGGTCCGATTCATCCCGCTTGCGGGTCATTTAGATATTTTATGGTGTTAATTGATGCATCAACTCGTTGGTCACATGTATGTTTGTTATCTACTAGAAACATGGCATTTTCCAAATTACTTGCTCAAATAATTAAATTAAGAGCACATTTCCCCGATCATCAAATCAAATCAATAAGACTAGATAATGCAGGAGAATTCACTTCTCAAGTATTTGATGATTATTGTTTATCACTGGCAATTGAAGTTGAACATCTAGTAGCTCATGTTCATACCCAAAATGGTCTGGCAGAATCATTAATTAAGCGTTTGTAACTTATTGCAAGACCTTTACTTATGCAGACAAAGTTGCCTGTTACAGCTTGGGGACTTGCAATTTTGCATGCATCCAAATTGATTAAAATTAGACCAACGGCTTATCATCAGTTTTCACCATCACAGCTTTTAACTGGATCCCAACCAAATATTTCACATCCACGAATATTTTTTTGCGCTGTGCATGTACCCATTAGTCCCCCACTTCGTACTAAAATGGGTCCTCAAAGAAGGTTGGGAATTTACGTGGGATTTGACTCACCTTCGATAATTCGTTACCTTGAACCTCTTACGAGTGATGTATTTACTGCAAGATTTGCAGATTGCAAATTTGATGAGTCAAATTTCCCGCCGTTAGGGGAAGAAAAGACCGTTCCAGTAGAACGGCGTAAAATTTCATGGAATAATCCCTCTATGTTTCATTTGGATCCACGTACCAAACAATGTCAATACGAGGTACAAAGAATTTTGCATATTCAAAATATTGCAAATCAAATGCTAGATGCATTTAACGATGCTGCAAAAATAACTAAATCTCACATTCCAGCAGCAAATACACCAGCTAGAATTGAAATCCCCGAAGGACCAATAGCAGCAAATGAATCTAAAGCTAGACAAAAACGTGGAAGACCGATAGGTTCAAAAGACTTGGCACCTAGAAAAAGAAAGTCTAATGAAAAATCATCAATTAATAAACCTCCCGAAGAGGTTATAAATGATCCAAAGGATAACTCAAAAGAAAATTCCAATTCTCCAAAAATCAGCGAAGGAACTATTATCCCAGAAGAAATAATAGAAGCTTCCGAAAACAAAATGGTACCTAATAATAATGAGATCTCAATATTCTATATGAATTATGGAGAAATGTGGGATCGAAGTAAAATAACAATTGATGATGTATTCTCATTCGCAGTAGCTACTGAAATAACTGAAAGTCATGACTATAATGAGAATAATGATAATGAACCAACTAGCATAAATGAATGTCGAAAAAGACAAGATTGGCCAAAGTGGAAAGATGCTTTTCAGGTTGAGTTAGATTCACTTCAAAAACATGGTGTATTTGGACCAATAGAGAAAACACCAGAAGGTGTTAAACTAGTCGGTTACAAATGGGTATTCGTTAGAAAACGAAATGATAAAAATTAAGTTGTGAGATACAAGGCAAGGCTTGTTGCACAAGGTTTCCTGCAGAGACCAGATTTTGACTACAAAGAAACGTACTCTCTCATTATGGATGTTATAACATTTAGATATTTAATAAGCCTTGTAGTTTCTGAGAAGCTTGATATAAGATTGACTGATGTTGTGACAACTTACATATACGGTGAATTGGATACTGATATTTATATGAAAATCCCAGACGGATATAAATAGCCTGAAGCAAAATCAAAGTCAATGTATTCATTAAAATTGAGATGATCACTATACGGTTTGAAACAATCTGGAAGAATGTGGTATAACCGTCTTAGTGAATATTTAGTAAAAGCTGGATACAAAAACAACCTCATTTGTCTATGTGTCTTTAAAAAGAAATCGGTAAAGGGATTTGTTATCTTAGCAGTATATGTTGATGATATAAATTTGATTGGAACTCTAGAAGAGATCAATGAAACAATAGATTACCTAAAACAAGAATTTGAAATGAAAGATCTTGGAAAAACCAAATATTGTCTTGGTCTACAGATTGAGCACAGTAAAAATGGCATATTAATCCATCAATCAAATTAGATTGAGAAAATCTTGAAGCGTTTTCAAATGGATAAAGCATATCCACTTAGTACACCTATGGTTGTCAGATCACTAGATGTTAAAAATGACCCTTACCGACCAAAAGAAGACGATGAAAATATACTTGGTCCAGAAGTACCATATCTCAGTGCAATTGGTGCATTGTTATATTTAGCCCAATGCACGAGACCAGATATTGCATTTTCAGTCAATCTTCTAGCAAAATATAGTTCTGCACCAACTAAAAGACACTTGAATGGCATAAAACATATCATGAGATATCTGCGAGGAACCACATATTTGGGCTTATTTTATTCTAACACAGGCAATAATCCGATTCTAGTTGGTTATGCTGATGCAGGTTACCTTTCTGATCCACATAAAGCAAGATCACAAACTGGATATGTGTTTACTAACAGCAATGCAACTATTTCATGGCGATCTATAAAGAAAACGTTGGTAGCAATATCATCTAATCATTCTGAAATATTAGCACTACATGAAGCAAGCCGAGAATGTATTTGGTTAAGATCATTAATCGAACATATTCGAAACACATGTCAACTTCCCTCAACTACAGAGAGATCAACCATTATTTATGAAGACAATATCGCATGTGTAGCTCAGATTCAAGCAGGATATATCAAGGGTGACAGGACGAAGCACATTTCTCCCAAATTCTTCTTCACACATGAACTTCAAAAAGACAATAAGATAGAAGTGAAGCAAATTCAATCTCAAGAAAATCCAGCAGAATTATTCACCAAAGCACTTCCAAAGTCAACATTTCAGAAGATGGGTTATAAAATTGGTATGCGTCGTTTGCATCACCAAACTATTTGAATAATGCATTACAAATCAGGGGGAGCATATATATAATGCTATAGTGTACTCTTTTCCTTCACTAATATTTTTCCCACTAGGTTTTTGTTAGTAAGGTTTTTAACGAGGCATTATTTTGATTCAGAAGTATCAAACCTCATTGGAACATTGTCAATATGTTACCTAGAGATGAAAATTGTACTCTTTTCCTTGTTTATGATTTTTCCCGCAGGGTTTTTCATAAAAAGGTTTTTAATGAGGCAATCAATTTTATCATCTTTGCATACGCATATTCAAGGGGGAGTGTTGTAATATATATTATTTTAAGGGTGAATACGCTTAATGCAAGGGACATTATTGTAATTGTTGAGACATCTGAAGTCTATAAATAGAGAGCTCATGTATGTTGTAAGGTGATCTGAATGAATAAAAATGTCTGCTCTCTCTCATTTCTTATGTTCTTCTTTAAGTTTGTAACACCTCTCTTTTTTCCATCCTTTTCTCTACTTCTGTATATTTATAGCCTTCACATATTTTTACATTTTCTTCAAGTCAAGCTAGCATGAACAAGAAAGATACTCCTTCTTCCCCAAAGCGTATCTCTAATGCAACTCTTGATGATAGAAAAAGTGCAAATTTCCAACCATTTAAACACAAAACATTCATCATTTTTTCATGAGTTTTGAAAGGAATTTAAACTTTGGATTGCTGCATGTACAATTCGGTGGGAATAACTGAAGTAGTTGGATAGTTTGCATGGAAATCGTAGTCACGCATGCAAAACAAATTAATGCAGCAGTTGAGTAAATTGAGTAAAACATGGGCTAAAGTGGTATTTTATCTTTTTCTTAATTAACGTGCAAACATCTAAAACATCTAACATTGTGAAACGGAGGGAGTATTATTTTGAGGCAGACGCAAATTTAGCTGTATGTTCGTCCAATGTATATTATAGCAGACGCAAATATGACATATTTTCATCTGCTTTACCAGTAAGGCAGATGCAAATGCATTAATATTTGAGTCAAACGTGTTCTACAACAGACGCAAATATGTTAAATTTGCGTCCGTCCAACAACAGAACCAAAAAAAATTAACACTTGCGTCCGCAGGGAACCAGACGCAAATGGTGCAAAAAGACAGAAGTAAATACTCTGTTTCGTATTAGTGTCACCGAAATCCCTCGATGGGTCCCGTTGCAGTGAGATTTTAAATTCATTCTTATCCATAACACCAGAGGCTGAGGCCATCAAAACCATGGATGGATCTAATCTGTCGACCTACACCACCACCGCCTTAAATCTTTTCAAGAATTTGCGCAAAGTCTCACCGGACTTCTGCTTGATCGCCCTTAGAGTCATAATGCTTTTTGGACAAGTGATGTGAACTCTAAACTTCTCAATGAACTTACCAATTAAGAAATTCCAAGAATGAACCAAATATGTTTCCAACTGCCAAAACCAGATGGCAGCAATGTCTATCAAGTAAAGCAAGAAACACTTTTCCATGATGTCATCCGAAGTTGAAAGAACTTCTATATACCACACGTAGCACATTAAGTGAGCAGTCGGATCCTTCTGACCATCATAAGCTTCTAACATCTGTAATTTGAAGTCTCATGGATTCTGAGAATTCCTGATATCCATGACAATAGACTACGAGTAACACAACACAAATCCAAAGAATGGGCAGCCCCTTGAGTAAGTCAACGAATAACATCCGCAATTTGAGATCCATTACCAACAGCAAGCCACTATTTCAAATTACTTAAGCCGACATTAGTGCCTCGATGTTCAAATCCATGTTAGCGATCGGTTGATTTGAAATAGAAACTTCTGGTTGAATTCTAACCTGAGGAGCTACGTCGGGAACTATCCTAATTCCCGAAACAGTTTGAGCACCACCATCCAAACCTACGCGCAATGGCGCTTGAGTCATATTACAAATGACAGAACCCGAGACTTGACCAACCAATGCGTCACGAGCTCGAGCGACATCAGGATTAGGGGTATTACCCCGAGTGCAATGGAAACGGCGCTGGTATAAGGATCAACATCGCCCTAGTGTTGATTTTGTAGGTTTCCCCCAAATCCAGAGTCACGACCGGTGGAATAATAGTACTTGTTCCGATAATATCCGCCTGGCATATCGGCCTTCCAGCACTTCCAACTCTAGCCTCAATCAGAGCGATAAAAATATTCATCGCGTCCTCTAGCTGCTCAAGTCAAGCATTCAAATCCAAAGCCCAACCCTTAATCATCCATCGACGTCTTCCCAGGTGATATAGTTCTAGGGATTACTAGTCAAAGAAAGTTCTTAACTTCCTTCATCTCCAGTACCTTGATCCTCGTCGATAACGTCGAGCTTCTTTCATTTAACCGTAATGAAAAACGAGCTAGATTTGTTTCCTCAACTAAAGTCGATGTCGAAATCCAAAATCCGAAACAAAAAACAAATCCGAAGAGCAAAATTGAAGCCGAATTGTCACGTCCCCTTCTCGGCGTACCAAGTGTTGACATCGAATAGTGGTTACTCTCACATGCCAACCTCGAAGAGTGGGTTAAGAGCAACCCAAATAACCAAATGCTGAAATTTAAAGGGTCACACAATTTTTGGTTTGGCTCTAATTCCTACGCCCACTTTATAGTAATCATTCATCATCATTTTGATTACAATGATTGTCCGAGTTTGGACACTTTGAATGCAAAAGATTGAACAATAGAAAAACAAATATGTTGTTAATTCCCAACTTTAACCAAAATGCCATCCGGTTAAGGTCCATGAAACCTGGGCTCACAGAGGTTAAGGTTTGCGGTAGAAGAACCAAGGGTATGCCTTGGTTGCTATGCGAGCAACCTAAAGACTAGGGTGGATTAGCGTGGGGTCGGCGATATTTACGGTAGCCCTAGATAGCACATCGTCGGCCACCTACTATCTTTAGTCAATCGTGTACGTACGGAAAGGCAGAGAACACCCAACAGACCATACTTGCTATCTAGTTATGGGTGAGGTAGGCCATTTGGGAGTGGGGCATTGATGGCCATAGTGTAGTTCTCATACATGATTTTTCTTGTTTTGCCTTTCAGTAGTTGAGGGAGGGGTCACGTGGGACCATAACCACCGGTAGAAAAACAGAACTTAATATCTGCATCGGTAGACAACCGAAAGCTCCCGACCGAGTCCTGTATTCTGTCACGGAACTCGGATGGCACATTGAGATACATATGCACCTAGACATGGAAAATCGATTCACGATACATACGTGGGAAAAAAGGCGTGGTTGACGGGTAGCATAATCCCTAGTGGCCCTAGGTGGTTTGAACCCAAACCGAGATACGAAAACGTTCCTTAGGTAGCATAATCCCCAGTGGTCCTGAGTGGCAAAAACCTTAGTAGAACACGCGATAGTTCTTGATAAGAAAACATAGTTAGATAAAAGATGACAGTCCAAATGATTTCAAGGATCAAATGGTACTACGTTGAGGTAGTGAGAAAGCCCGCACGAGGTACGGCAAAGGACTGAACTCATACATGGAAAGAAACACACGAGTTGAGAAAACCTATATATGCGATATATTAGGTCGACATGGACCATTTCATGACATTGGGCAAGGGACATTTTATAGTTAACACATAACACGGGTTGGGATACTAGTACGGGAGGTGTAGAGCAAATATACATGGTAGATACCTCGGGATTTTATACTTGATAGAAACCTGACAATGTGATACCTTAGTTTATCTTGATACAGTGGTTCATCCTGTTATCTTGGTCTAGCTTATCTATCTTGTCATCAACCTTATGTTTACTTTCCGTTTATGCATGTCGTGTTACCTTTACCTGTTTTTATGCTGGAAGTAGATAGGACTTACCAATCTTTATAACTGACCCCGTTTTCTTTCGCCTCCTTGTCTTCCGTTTCCCCCCCAGGTTTTCAAGGAGGAAATGCTGTTGTTTAGTTCGGACCTCTTATGCTTGAAGGTCATCATGTATAGCTTGGTCTTCTCTTGGCTATGGCTGCTTCACCGCTTTATTTTGGGGAATAATTTATGAAAAGGTTTTATGCTTCTTTACTATTGCAAGACGGGTTTTGATGTATTTTGATGTAAAATGCTTTAGACCTTATTTTATAAGGTAATGAAATTTGTTTTACTTCCGTTGTTTTATATATATTATGTTTTGTAATATTTCTGTGCATGTTTACCTCGATAATGCTTCACCAAACCTAGTGCATTCCCTTTGTGAGTGACCCTAGCGGAGGTGGGGTGTTACAATATACATCGTTTGAAGCTAGATCTACGCTAATCAAAGAGAGAGATCATTGAATCGAAGAGTTTAGAGAAAAAATTTCGCTGTTCGGATCTAGATCTAAGCTTTTTGGGTTGCTTTGGAGAATTGGTGAGTGATATGCATCTCTCACATGGATTCAAGCAAGTATATGAGTTATATGCACATATGTTCATCATTTTAAAACGATTTCTCCTAGATCTACACTATGATAAGCTTATTTTCATATGAATCGCTATAGGATCTAATTTTGCAATTTAAAACTGGTAATTTCTTTGCTATTTCATATGTTTATGCAAGTTAGATCCATAATTTAGTTCATATGTTCATCTATCATGACTGTTACATAATTTTGGTGAAAATCGTCACGTTCGTTCTGTTTTTGATTTCATAACATGCTTATGGTTGAATTGGATGAGTATATTTCATCGGTCTTGTCGTTCGACGAAGTTTTGGTGATGTATTGGACTGGTTTAGGTCAGGGGTCGAGCGTGGTGGTCAGTTGGTTGGAGAATGGCATGGGAAACAAGCCACAGGGGTTCGGTTATGCATCAAAAGGTGGTCGGTTTCGTGCACATCAGAGCATGGTCGAGCAGAGTTGGTCGAGCATGGTCGAGCAGGGTGGTCGAGCATAATCGAGCAGGGTAGTCGAGCATAGTCGAGTACGGTGGTCGAATATGGTCGGGCAGGGTTGGTCAAGCAGTCGAGCATGGTCAGGCATGCTTGGTCAAGCATGGTCGAGCAAGATATGGTCGGTCGTACATGTTGAGGTCGGTCGGTCGCACCATGTTGATGTCGGTCGGTCACGAGGAAATAGGTTCGGTTGTGCAAGGAGGGTCAAGCACAATGAGGTCGGTCGTTCAAGGAGGGGTCGATCTTGGGGTGGTCGATCGGTCTCTGGTCGTTCATGACTTGAAGCAAGGGGATCGGGTCGGTCACTTATGGTATGTCGAGCAAACATAGGTTCATTTTCAGAAGAAAAAAATTTGGTTGTGCAAGGAGATCGAGCACAATGAACCCATGTCGTAGCGTAGTGCGCTCTAAATGCTACGGTTGATGGCATGAACGCTGTTGTTTATCTCATAGCAAATGGATGTAACGCTATGAATTGTGTTAAACCATATATCGATGTTATTCGGTTCAGTGATGTTAAGACTTCAAAGTAAGTTCAAGTAGGAATATTCGAAGTATTGAATGTGTTCGTTGATCGGTATGGAACAACGAATGAGATGACAGCTCAAATGTTGTGAGTTGGCGAATAATGGTTGCTCGAGAAGGTTTCTTGAGCTATGGAAAGTCGTCAGGTTGGATGACTAGAGATGCGAAGGCCGAGAGATTATCGTCGTCGTAGGTTCTAACAGGCTCAAAGCAAGGGTATAATATAGATATCTAAAAGACCAGAAGGTTGCTGGTCGAGTACCCTGGGTATTGTTGAAAGGCCTAGGTACGTATCGTTGAAAGGCATACGGAGATTCTGTTAGAACCGGGGTATGCAATTAGCCCTTGACACATGGAAAGGTTGATTATCGTACGATTAACGGTGTTTCAAAGCAAGACTAACGGTGATATCTAGAGTCTGTCATTGTTGATTAGTTGCCTTGTTTGTACCGTCTCACGTAAATTGTCCAATGTCGAAGGAGATGTTTCTTAGGTGCTTGTCTGATATTGGTTTAGGCCTTTGGGGCTTGTGCTTGAAGGATGTTGAATTCGATGAGGATGGTTTATGTGAGATACATACAATCTGGATGCTATGAGTGCTAGTGGTGTTTGCTTCTGATTGCCATGAATGAATAGTTGTTCTTGTTTCCATGAATGAATGGTTGAATTTTCGATGTAAATGCTATCACTGTCCGATGTGGAAAAGACGGGAGTTGAGTTCTTCTCTAGTGTTGTGGGTAGATTAGTTCGTTTATTTATCCATTCTCATATACTTTATTGATGATGTTTGTTAACTATTTTGTCTCTCACTAAGACTGTTGTCTAACTTATGGTTTTATGTTTCCCCCTATTACCCTAAGTTGTTCATCCGGTTTTTGGATGGGTAGACTAGGTGGCAGGTGACAGGTGATAGCTTAGTGAGGACGATGTTGTAGTTCGAAGGCAAGCTGGAGTGTGGCGTATTATCTTTCTTACTATATCGTATTTGGATTTCCGCTGTTTGTTATTCTTCTCTGAGCGCTATAGTGAGACAAAGTTGTATAAAAACTATTGTTTAATCCACATGTATGGATACTACTTTCTAGTTGTTATGGAAGTTTGGTGTTTTTCTGCTTCGCTATTAATACCTTTTGTATACGTTCTATTATATTTTATCCTTGCGCTATGAGTTACAACAGGTTCTCGATTGTGTTTACCTACTCTGATGATTGTCCATAGCTGTCTGGCACACCTTTCAATGCAATTTTCCTCTTGTTTAGTGTAGTGGTTGTGGGCGGTCGTCGCAACTTGGTTGTGTCTTACGAGAGTTCCATTCTTTCAAAGGATTTTTCTAAAGTTAAGCAAGATGTTTATGATGTGAGATTTATCACTGAAAGTATCACAGTCTAATCCATGTATGTAATATTCGGGTCAGATTGAGTATCTTTTCCAGGTAGCACTGGGTTTGATTGGAGCTTCATGAGTGGAGTTGGAGTCAAGATGTATTCTCATATTTTCTCATATTAATTTATTTTTGCTAAGTGTGTTGTAATCATCAACATTTTATAGGCTGATTTACTTATGTACTCTGATATTGTATCCATATATATACACACTAGTTTTCTCTTTTGTGTAAATAACATTGATATTTATATTTATATTTTATTCATTCCGTTGTGAGATTCGTGTTTACTCTATTTTTGTTGCATTATGTTCTTTCTTTCTTTTTATTCTAACTTTAGTTTCTTTCTATTTTCTCATCCTCTGACTTCTTTCTTCTAACAATCTACTTTTCTGTGCGATTTTAGTTGACATATGTAGTTAAATATCGGCTTAAACCGTACAGAATAAGTGGTTCATTACAAGTAAATACTTACCCATCACAAATCAAGGCATCCTTGCTAGGAGCTGACAACTCAACTAGGATAGTTGGACGAGTTCAAGATGGCCTTGCTGGGGGTAAAACGACCAAGAATAACTAGAGTGTAAACTTGGCGAACCAAGCTCGAAAGCCGTGGACCAGAGTCCTTAGAATTCGCAACTGAATTCCATATTTCATACTTCGAAAGGAGTGAAGTAATTTTTTAAAGTTATCATAGTAAGGGTTTTCTAGAAAAAACAAAAAAGAAGACTTAATGGCTTATCATCATTAAAGAGCATGCCTAGGGACTCGCCTATTCCTATAAATGGGTATGCGCACTTGGCCGATTTTGATTTTAAATTCATCGTGAAGTTGATTGAACGATTTATCATTTGTGAAGAAAATGCCTAGGATCTCGCTGGTTCCTATTAGATAGGTAAGCAAACTTAGCCATTCAAACTCCAAAGCCATAAAAAGAGTTTAAGGCAGCATTGTCAAGGAAAGATGACCAAGAAGAGCCAGAGAAGTTATACTTTATTAACCAGGGGATGATGTGTGTTGCCGATCAAAGAGAATGCTTAGGGATTATAACTACTCCCGTACATGGATTAGTTGATTCAACCATCTATAACCATAAAGCCAGAAGGGTACATCCAAAGGGTGAAGCCTGCAAAGCCAAAACCATGGGCCGGAACCAAGAAAGCCAAAATCATGGGCCGGAGCCCGAATAATAAAAGTCCAGAAAAAGCCAAAACAATACCGTAGCCATGGAAACCGAGAAAACTAAAAGCCGGTAATCCAAGAAGACCAAAAGTTGGAGAACCAAGAACCGGAAGACAAAAACAAAAAGCCAAGATACCAATTCCAATGAGTCGAAGAAAACCAAAACCAAGAAACCGATAAGCCAAGACCGTAGAACCATCAAGAACCAAGAGCCAAAATATGTTCCGAAGAGCCAAAAAAAAAAACCAATGACCAAGAACCGCCAAAAGAGCAGAAACCACAAGCCTTAGTGCTCGAAAGGCCTGAATCCGAGACACTAGAGCCAGAAGAAGACCAATTGATAACCAAACCGCCACTAGCGCTGGTCCCAAGCGTGAGGGTTCTGCGCCTGACCTGACACCATAGCGAGAGTCTGAACAAACCGTGCCAGCTCGCATCTTTTAACATGCTCTTCAACCACATCCCATATTTGTTGACAATTATTTATGTTACGACCATCGAGGTCATGAAACAAGCAATGCCAATCGGATTCCTTTTCTCTTTTTGAGTCGACTCCCTTGCGGGAGGCTTTTTGAAAGAAGCAAGGGGATGTACTTCCAGGTAAATCTCTTCGAGGATTTGAGTAAGTTCCGCATAAGGCGGGAGTTTAGGTTCCCTCTAAGCCATGTTTCAATCATTTCCGGAAGAAGTTTGCCCATGCCAGAATTCTAAACTTTACAAGTGTCGGGAGGTACTACACCCTTAACTTATCGATAACCTTTTTATCAGTCCTCACATCTTCTTCACGAAGAAACCATTCCTCTTCAAAGTAGAACTCACACTAGTACAAAACATTTTTTTGCGTCTCTTCGTTTGCATCTGCTGTACAAGCAACAGATGCAAATAATATAATTTGCATCTGCTTCTGACCAATAGTAGACGCAAATACATGAAAGTAAAATATTTCCCCAACCTTTTAAATCAGTTGTTATCTATGGGAAGACGCAGCAGAGAGGAGTGAAATTAAGTATATTTGTTTGCGTCTGTTTATTGTATAATTAGACGCAATTAGGTAGTAAAATATAATAATTTGCGTTCGCACTTTTCTAATCAGATGCAAATATAACGAGGGAAAAAAATAAAAAAAATCATTAGGTATATGTGAGGGAATACGATGTATTGTCATTTGCACGTGCGTAATTGGCGTCTACTAGCTAGGTTAAAAAGATGCAAATATGTTATGGAGGAAAAAAAAAAGGCCGCTCTAATCACATGCATCGTGGAGGGAAAAGGAAAACATTTTGCGTGATTGGTAAACAAAAAAATCCTTCGAAATAAAAAACCCGCCTCTCTACTTCATACCTATTTCTGCCCTACATTCAAGCTAATCCAATTTTCGTTATTCTAGTCACTGCAAAGGTGAAAACTTATAATGCTCTCAGGTTCGATTTGGATTGATTTGGGTATTTCGATTTATATGTATAATTTTATTTGGTTCGAGATTGATATGTGTAACTTTATTTTAGTATTTTAATTGTATTGGGTATTTTAATTGATCTTTTGCCCTCTAATAGCTTGGGTCGATTTGGATTTGACTGTAATTTAATTCGTAAGTTTCAATTTTAGTAATTTAACCGTATAATCTGGATTATAGTTCGTAAGTTCGGACTATTGAATTTGGATTTGGATTTGACTGTTAAAAAAAATATGATAATTAACCAATTGTTTTTTTAATAATAGTTAATACATTTTGCTTTATCCGTATGCAAGCAAAATTTAGCAATGAAAGGCAAAAATGTCATATACACAGTAATAGAGACATTTGCAGAGATAACAAGTATATGAAAAGCTCCACCAATATACATAATCAACCATGGAATAGTAATAATAATACAACAGATTAATCAGCGGCGGTTAGTAAATACCAAAACCATCGCATTAAGAGCAGCATGCACCAGATTGAGATAACGAGCCAACTTGACCGCCTGTTCCACTTTGAACACCACAATACCGAACTTATATTACATAGGACTCATTTGACACATCAAAAACTCCATCTTGAATCTTCTTGTATATTGTTGATGCACTGATAATTTACCAATTGTTTCTTTTACCTAAGCGGTAAAAATTTAGCTGGTCAACGCCTATTTGTCTCGTTGCTCGCAATCATCTACGATTTTCTAGCTTTAGTCCATGCCTTCTGAGTTGATGCTATGTTAACATGCAGGTTTGCAACTGTACCAGGACGATAAAAAAACTAGAGGTTGTTACAAGCTCAAGACCACTTTATTGTAAGTTCTTACTACCCAGATAAGCTGATTTGTTTCCTTCTCATAAATTGTTTTTCCTCCTGCACAGTATTAGCCAAAATGATTTCAGTTTTTCATGATATCATATGTACCTCAATTTTAATGTTTCTTTTCAATTGATTGGTTTTCGTCTACCGACCAAATGGAAGTTGTAATAGTGAGGAACTGACAAAATTATGCATATGTTTTGGACTAGTACTTGTTACGGCTTATTTTTGTCTTTGATAAAAAAACATATATATTAAAATTAAAAAGAAACCTGACATCCACTTAATCTTTTTTTCAATTGATTTTATTTTGCTCTTATAAAGTGGTTATTAAAATTTAGTATTCTAAATAATTAAGTGTAAGTTACATAGAATCCAATAACAAAGCTATGATTAGATAACTATAAGGGAAAAAAAAGTTTTTTTCTCCGATGTAGCTTCTCTGTTCATTAATGAAATCCATCATTAAAATCATCGAAAATTGCTCAATCACATTCTCTACTTTAACCATGGTAGTTGACAACGATAACTTTGGCACCCATCTGCGTTCATAACTCGATACAGAGTCATATGTATCGCCTTCAGGTGCCTTCATCTTGCTTCTGGTACCACTTATTGGCCAAGCTATGAAGACTCACCATGATAATTTGACATCTGGTTGGGTATAACCCACTAACGAGTCGTGCCTCGGAGTTGTAATTCCATTTTTAACATGAATATTTTGGATTATGGCATTGACATGAATCATATTCTTTAATTATTGATTTGTTTTCCGTGTGTTATAAATATTTTTCCTAGTATTTTGTTGAAATTTCTATTATGTAGTAGACTGGGTGAGTGGATAAAATAATTGAAGCAGGAACAAATGATTAAGGATGTCAGTGGGTATTTGAACTTTAATTATATAACATGAATGTTTTGTACATACGTGATCCTGCTTTAAAATTAAAGGATTCAAAAATAATGCGCACATGAATGATGGCCGACAATAATTCCAAATTTTGAAGTCCAATTAAGGTATAATCAAGGATAGTCATCAAAACAAAACCGCTACTATATAATACATATGACTGTATAATCAGCGATAGCACTACTGCCAGTTGCATCCCTCGTTAAACACTGCTCCTATTGTAATTCCTGATCAATGACTCCAAAGTTTCATAATTGGATAGAGATGGTATTTGTTAGTTTTATTTAAACATAACATTATATGTATGAGGGTATGAATAAAAATGATCTTAGTATACAGCATAATGAAAGATGAAACAACAATTATATAAATTGTAGGAGAAAATGTGATGAAAATTAAAAAAATAGTGCATGACTTTTGAGCTTAAGAGGCGTGTCAGACTCATTCCTTTGATAGCTATATCTTTGTCTCTTTTAGATAAAGCCAATATTTATGCCACTATCAGTTGATCTATAATTTGATTAAATACTCTGCTATGTTTATGTTTTAAATAGTTGTGTAAAAATATGATCCAAAATTCATGACTACTAATTAGTACATTTTTAAAATAAGGTGGAGATGTACAAACAGCTTCAGTGAATGCATTTAAGGCAGTGATGCTCTTTATAACAATAATTACAATTAGTTATTACATAGGAAAACCAACAATGAAATGCCCAAATCTTAAGTAAGGTGGAGATGTACAAACAGCTTTTTAGTTGTTGTTGTAAGGTTATATTTTCTTGTGTATTCATCGCTGGTCAAAAAATTGACTCTCTGTTGTTATCATTTTCAGTAAAAAGCACATGCCCTAAACTTTTGTAAGAGTTACTGCCTTACAAAATCCCAAAATATTAGGTTTAATTAGTCAATAGACTCAATACCAAACCAAATAATAAAAAATCTATCCGAAATCAGTGGGTTACCAAAAGCGCAAGTTCTGATTGATTCCCGATTAATCTCCACCTAAACGATTAATCCTTAGTTTCTACTTATTGCCTAGCGTCCATCTAGATATGTTTACGGCGTTATGTGCAAGATGTGCACCAAATGAAAACAATCATGAAACTTCTACATAAAAAAACATGTAGGCATTGGCTCTTTTGAAGCAAAATTGTGTATGTGTTTTGTTAAAACAACTTACAAAAAAGCTTTATTTTCTGTCATTGTTTGAACAATTGGGTTCGATTTTGGTTGCTGGCTTTTTTTTTTTTTTTTTTTTTTTTACAACTTCAGCAACTGGACCCAGCAGTAGATAAATACACATAAATAAGATAATGTTTTTAATTGAAAGGCCACGATAACTCATTGATGTAATCGCTTGAGAATGTTATCTAGTCTGCTGGGGAAATTCATGTGTATGTTGAACCAAATATGTGATTGAACTTACTTTGTTAACGATATAGTTATTTTGTAGTATCATTGAGGCAATCATTCGATGTGCTCCTGGCATAAAACAAATTGTAATTAGGTTGAACCAGCCACTTCATCTGTTTATCAAAGAATGTGTTAATTGTTAAGTCAACTGAAAACATACTAAAAAAAGCATTTAGGTTTTTTCATTTGTTTTCAGAAATTAGCATTGTGTAAAAATAAAGTTTCTTAAAGATCTGTTGCATATCATCCAGCAAATGCATGAAGTAATTTATGGAAAACATTAACCAAATTTATGAGATCAAACATGTGATATAACTCATTATAATAATGTACTATATAAGTGATATAGTTTTAATTTGTTAAACTGGATAGTTTAATGGTATTTCCAAATCCTACTAAAGTTTAAGTGAATACGAAGTTTAATTGAATACAAAATATAAATATAGTGTTGTTCCAACTTATTTGATTGATGATGCATAT
>JASFAX010004919.1:0-37874 GCA_030737875.1 Allium sativum | reverse complement strand
TGTCCAATATACCTTATGCCTCAAATCTCAAGTCATATGTTCGATACACTTTATGTTTTAAATACAACATGTGTTATGTCCTCAAAATCAATTATGAATCAATTATGCCCAATCATACATAATTTAATACTTTTCCAAATTTTAGCGCTGGCCATGTCCAAATCATGTATTATGTCCAATTTTTTCCAACGTACGTTCATCTCTTATGAGATTTGCCTCAGGCTCGCAGTAGCCTGGCTATAAAAACAAAAGGGAAGAAGGAAAGAAGAGACAAAGAACGGACATAATAATATAAATGAGATAGATCCAATGGATATAAAAAGACAAATAGAAATAGGCATAATCTCATATTCAGATTTATTAAAATGTCAGAATCACGATTTAAAATTTATTTCTGAAAGTAACATGAACTTACAAATTACAGAACGGTCTTCAATTCTAGGATCTGATTTCTGAATTTGACTAGCTATTCCTTTGATGTAGACTTTCGATTCTCTAATTTAGATTTGATTCGTAGCTTCTAACTTGCTTTCTAATTTGCTCCCTAGTTGGAGAAGAATGGTGGCTATGCTAGGTTGACCATGGACAGCGTGGTGGCTCCTTGGAATGAAATTGTTTGATTTAGGGTTGATGGTTGGGGTTGCTTTTATAGAGGTTTAGATTTATATGAGTCGTTAGATCAACCTAGGAGCAATCAGGACCATCTAGACTAGATAGAGCTATCTAGAAATTGCCACCTATGCCCTAGTGACTCAATAACAAGTCAGAAAATAGTCACTGTTTGGATCTAGGCGAGGGGGTCAACCCCTATAGGGGGGTCGACACCCCAGTCGACACCCCTCTTGGGGGGTCGACATCTATGTCGACCCCCCGGGGGGAGTCGACCCCTATGGGCGGGAATTTTCCCGCCCAGCTGATTTACGTGATTTTGAAATTCGAACTGTTTTGTTTATTTAATTAATAATTATATAATTTTTTGTTTAAACATGAAATCTTATGAACTCCATAACTTCTTCATACGGAGTCCAATTCATGCAAACTCGGACTCTATCTCAAGTAGAATTCCGAGACGAACGCAATGGCTTAACCTGTTTCACTTAATTCTCACTTTTACAGTTTAGTATTCTTTAATTTGTTACTTTAATAAACATAGAAAATACAGGGTGTTACAGGACCACAAGCAGATATTCCCACCTGGAGCCTGCACATGCATAAAATTCGCACCTGAGCCTGGGGTGTGAAATTTCGCACCTCGTGGGTAAGAAATTACGCACCTCATGGGTACGAAATTTTGCACACCATGGGTGCGAAATTTCGCACCAATAGGGGGTGAGCTCGCACCTTGTGGGTGCGAGATTTCGCGCCTCGAGGGTGCAAAATTTCGCACCTTATGGATGCGAAATACTACACCTCATCGGTGCGAAATTCACGCCCCACGGAGGTGTGAAATTCGTTCCTCCTATGGTGTGAAACTCACACCCTGCTGGGTGCTTTTTTCGCACCTTGTTGGGTGCGGATTTCGCACCCCTGGGAGGTGTGAAATTCCTACCTCCTGGGGGCACGAAGTTCGCTTTACGAGGTGCTCGTAGACGACATGAATAGGTTTTTGAGGTGCCGCAAGGTCTCTGTTGGCGCGATCCCTCTTCATCCTGTTTCCTTCGCTCCTAAGCGTCCCTTTCGGCTTTAGTTCCACACGATGCGTTGAGTCAAGCGTGTCTTGTGTACTTTTGGGGACCGAACCAAAAAGCCAGTTAACAAATCTTAAATTCGACTGACTAGTTCATGTTAGGAAATGCGGATCGCGGATCTTAAGGATAACTTAACAACAAAGGGGAGTGAATAGTGTTTAATAAAATTTATGTATTTTTTGAATCTTTTTGAATTTCAACAAGATTAAATGCAAATTATAGATATGGATTAATCACAAAATCAAACACTGATGCAAAAAATAAATAAAAGCAGTAAAGGAAAGAATAAACTTGGACATCATATTTGTTCGGGGTTACCCTACATTCAGTCCCATATAACTCTGGGTTTTGTAGATTTCTTTTGAAATAAATTCAATACCCAATCTTACAATCCTTGATTTCAAAGGGCATAAGGTCCACCCCAGACTGCTTATGAGCACAAGGCGCTCTCTTGATTTAACCAAGCTATAAGATCACCTAATTGATTTACGAGCTACAGTCACACCGAGTTAATTTGAATGAGTTACAACCACATCATTTCAGTAACAATTTGGTAGACATACTCAATAGGACTTTGATCTTTGATTGCAAATACTCATATAACTCTGAATAGCACTTGAATATTTGAGAGAGAGAGAGATAGGGAATTAAACTAGAAATGGTTTTGTTTGATTCTCTTTGAATTTCGACATATTTTGATTATGGAAACATGGAATTTAAGAGTATAGATGGATAGGAGAAAGTTATAGAAAAAGTAATGAAAAATCAGTTAAAAAATGAATTTAAATGGATACTAAACCAACACTAATATCTCTTTAGGAAAAGTTTTAAACGAATAGACACTTATTTTGAAATTTATATTTTTTTGAGAAAAACAACTACGATGTTGACATGTGGGAAAGTACATGTCGACATGCCCCTTGTAATTTTGAAATTTAAAATTTTGAAACAATGGAAATAACGTTTAAATAAATCAAGGTGATTCTAGAGTTTAAACAAACTATTTTCTATATATTAAAGTAGTATAATGGAGTAAGAATATAAATAAAAAACATTTATTTATAATGTATAAAAGTAATATCAAAAACTTAACAGAACTATATATATAAATATAAGAAACTTTATACTTAAGATATAAATATTAATATAAGGAAATAAGAAAATAAAAACTCAAGTAATCAGAAATATTTTATTTTTTTGAATTTGTTTAGAAGGAAAACCGATCGAAGTCGTAAAACCCTCCCTAATGCACCTAGCCTGGTCCGTGAGCACCACATAAGTGGCTGATATTAGCGTATGCACATGGTAAGCTCTTAGCACGCCATTTCGGGTTTCAAACTCATGCAGTAATCATAAACATATATATATATATATACATATACATACATATTTAAAACTTATAATATAAATTAGAAAAACTAAAATATATAAATTAGGGTTCAGATTTAAAATATATATTTAAAAAATGAAAGTTTTTTTGAAATCATTCGAAAATAGAAGATTTTTCAAATATTATAAGATAGTTGGTAAGAGAATTAGAATAAAGATTTTAGTGTTACAATAAAGTTTTATCAAAAACTATAGACTCTGTTACTTATTTTGATATCTCTCTTGAGCTTTTGAATTCTTGTTACTCATCATCCTTCAATCTTGAATTCTTCTTCTTTGTAATCTTGAATCTTTAAACTGTATAGTCTTCAATAATCAATACCTTCATACATATATATGTATATAATGTTATTTTACAGTAACAGCTAAAAATGTTAAAAGGTTGTCATCAAAACCATCATCTTAGTTCCTAGCAATCTCCCACATTTTGATCATGGCAACATTTGTTTATAAAATATACTTACCTGATTCCTTGATTCTTCAATTTTCGTTATCTACTTTACCAATTTCAAATTTTGATTGGAATAAATAAGATCTTAGTCTATAATGCTAGGCTCTAGGAGTTTGTTTTAGACCATATAGAGTTTTCTTTGGTTTATAAACATGATATAGAAATTTTTCATCTTCAAATAATGGGGTATGTTCAATCTAAACATCTTCTTTAACAAAACCATCTAAAATGCACTTTCTACATCCATTTGAAATAACTAGAAATTATTATAATTAGTGAAAGCAAGCAGAATTCTGAGAGCTTCTATTCTTGCTACGGAGGCAACGTTTCATCAAAATCTATCCCTTCTTCTTGACAATAACCTTACTGGACTAGTCGAGCTTTATTTCCTACGACTTCAAAAGTTTCATTCATTTTATTTTTATAAACCCATTTTACTTCTTATAATTGTCTTATCCACAGGTCTAGGAACAAGTTCCTATATATCATTTCTGGTAAATTGATTCAATTTTTCTAGCATAACAAGTATCTATGAATCATCATATGATGCTTTCTTTGGACTTTTAGGTTCAATAGTTCATACAAGATCTATATTACACATATTATTTAATAGATTTCTAATTGTAACTATAGTTTCAATATCTCCTCGTATATTTTCTACAGTATGATCATTTAAAAGTGTAACGATTCGGATTTTGCCCGAACCTAATCAATCGCAAAATCGACCAAGACCATTCAAAAACCCAATACGCTAACTCTGGGAATACAACACATTAGAACAGATAACAAAAGACTTTTATAAACATCATAATAATGTTAAATCAGAGTACATAATATATCAGAGTACATCGAAATACAATAATACAGCGGAAGATAATTTTACAATAATTGTAGTATAATGTAGTGGCAACGAATAACTAACACAGTGGAAGACTATCAGTGCTCTGGACATAGCTTTATTCGATCCAGAATCCTGCTCAATATATCTATAAAATAAGCTACTCGACTGCCCGTGTAGAGAAGAGGGCACCCGAGTTTGCAAAGTGAAACAAACTGCGGGTCAGTCATGGGGCTGGTATGAGAAATCTTACTTAGCCTATCTAATTATAAGGCTAATCACAGGACCATGCACAAAGGGTTTACTCCATTGGATTGTAAGTGCATAAATAAATTAAATCGTTAAACAACGCAACACTTTTTAGAAAAATGAAACCATTATAAGACTCAAGTCCCATCACACAATGTAACGCAAACCGGAGGATAGAGTTTTACCTTATAATGGTCAAAAATGCTTGATACGTATAAAACGGGTTTGATATTATTATTATTAGTGTATATATGTGTAAAACATTTTCAATCATAATGTATCAATCATAGATGGCATAGTACCCCATCCTACTATGTCGTCATACTAGTTCTACAATCAAAACCACATGATGTCATATTCGAAGTTGGATTTTCATCATGAGTCAATGCCAGGAACGATCTCCTTACCGATTCGAGACACTCTAGCAATGTCTCAGGATCACACCCATGGGCAACTCTTGCATACTGTAGGGTCGGTCTATAAATACTTTAGTGGATTGGTAATTCCTGAACACACGCTTCCCGGTCCTATTGAACCTATAAAATGGCCAAAATCGACCAATAAATCTGAGGCGCCTTGTAATCCATCAACCACATAAGTAAAATGTCTGGGCTTGTAAACGTTGATACCACTTCTAACGAGAAAGAAACGTCTGTACTCCCTGCATTCCCTTGTCCCGTTTCTGACTCTAACTGGGGTGTGAGGCTCGCGAGGTAACGTAATACACAAAGCTATGCCGAAATAGGCTATGCTTTGATCATCATCCACAAGGCTCTGCTTTCAACAAAAGCCTCGATCAATTGCATCTTGGCACGTCACATTGAAAATTCATGCCATGCGATCGATAGCTACCAATATATAACCTTTGAGCTCATGCGCCTCAAAGAAGGGTGTTAAGCAAGAGAATAAATTCTTCGCCACCAAAGGTATATAATAAATAGAAATCAATTTAATTTACATGGAATGAAATTCAATGTCAGACACACATCCATTTACAAGTCCGTTCTAGGTCTGAACGAAACCAGTAACAACCCGGAAAATCAGAACCAATTTAATTTTTTTAATTTGGCTGTTTTAGTGAATTTTGAATTTTTAAATGAATTATTTTAAATAATAACGACAGGAGATTTATTTTGAATAGAATTGGAACGTATATATTTATTTGAATCGATGTTGGAATATAAATATTTATTTTAATTTTAAAAAGAAGCTGGAAATAGCGCGGCTGGTTTGAAAATTTGAATTCGAACTTTGACTGACTGCATAGGGTGCAAAATAAAACGGATTTTGGTGAAACCAAAAATATTTAAATCCGCTTAAGAATATCTTTCTAACGAATCTGAAAAATCGAAATTTCGTAGTGGGAATCAAAAGTTATGGCTAAATGAATTCTCAGAAAGGTTGCTATGGAGTTAATATAGCCCTTGAAAATAGACATTTCACAGACGACCTCTGTTTTTAACGAAACCACTTTTGTTGGATCCGAATATCAAATTATTGCTAGATTCCAAATTCCATAATTTTGGAGTTAATATGTGGCATGGCAAAGGAAAACGTGTTTGGTTAATTTCAGTCAACTTGGATCGACCAGAAAATGGCCATTTTTCAAACGGTCTCCAAATTCGACGAAACTAGTTTTATTAGGACCGTATCGTCCAAACATAGCTAGATTTATTTATTTGAAATTTTTAGAATCTGTATGTGGCCCCTGCAAATTAAAATGTATGTTCAAATCCATATTTGAATGTTTTATATTTTAATTTGAAGAATAACTAGCTGAAACAGTCGAATGAGCCTACGAAACATATTCCATTGTGTCCGGAATGGGAGTGTTTAGCAAGGTACGATAGTCGTTGGGTTTGATTTGGAGTTCGTATTGACAAGTGGGTATTTTTGAAATTATGGAATTAAAAATTAAATATATAAATAAAAATAAGCGGGCCAATCATCATTCACTTCTCTTTCTTCCTAAATCCGTAACCCACTCCAGATCGCGATGGCGGAAAACACATCTGGCTTCTCTCCTCGATCTCTACCAATACACTCAACGAAATCGATCAGTTCTTTATAGATTTTTGAAGAGATTTTTGAGATCTTTAAATCCATACCAGATTTGTATTTTTTTCATTGCCTGAATCGCTTGAATCAACCCCTGGAATTACGCTATTTGAAACCGCCGTCGGGACCTCTGGTGATCGTCGAACTAAAGGTGGTTGCCGGCGCTGGGAAGCTGGTTCGAAGCTCTACGATGTGTTATGGTCTGATCTTCGTCAATCTCAATGGATGGAGCGCAAATCTAAAACCTAGTTTTGAAGGGTTTAGCTGAGGTATGGTGTATATTATATAAACTGATTTCAACACTCTAAAACCATTGCAATTGTATAAAAATCATATCTTTTTGCTATGTTGTCGAAATCCAGTGAAACAAGAGACATTGAACTCGTGGCGACATCTTCTACATTCTAGAAGAGATCGGAGAATTTTTGAAGCTTCCTATAATTTTTGGAGGAGTGGAACCCAAGGTGAGATTTCTAAATTCAAAACGATATGGAATGGCGATATATAAATTAAATAGTCGATGTATAAGTTATATAAGCATTGTACACCTCATGTATAAGCGTTGTATAAATTATACGTGCGATGTATAAGTTATATATACATTGTGAAAATCATATGTGCTTTATACTTGCGATGTATAAGTTATATATACGTTGTAAAAATCATATGTGCGTTGAATGGAGTTGAAATGAAATGGAAATATATTTATATATGTATATATATGTACTCCCCTCGTCCACAGACCATGGACGATATATATTGATTGTGATTGTTTGGATTTTGGGTAATGTGAAATTTGGTTGATAAATGTGAATGGTTGATAATGATTGTTTGTTGTTGAAACAAAATTGGAATTGTTTGTGGAAAAATTCATTGTGATATGAAATGAATCGAAATATTTGGATTATAAGGATAAGCCCCTTAGGGAATGCCGCGAGGCGTAAGGTAGTACGAAGAGCCGTACTTGAGACGGTGCCGGTTTTAAACCCTCTGCCGTTATGCTACTGAAAATTTCTGAAATATTTATGTGTTTGATTTATATTCATGTATTTAAATATATTCATGTGTTGGAAAAATAGTCATATGACTAATAAATTGTTTGAATGATAAAAATCACGTTTTTATCATGTATATGAAGTATATCAAATATTCATGTTTGAAATAAATTGTTTTAACAATAAAAATCACATTTTTATTATATATATGAAGTGTTAAAATAGTCATGTGTTAAAATAAATATCAGTTGGGGAAAAATACTGTTTTTATCAAATATACGAAAGGAAAATGGTTTGGAAATTGAAGAACAAATTATATATATACATATAATTAAATTAAAACGAATAACGACGCTACATTCATGTTTTGAAATCATGATTTTAATTCATTATTACGGGAGATCCGACCATCGGATTTTCCAGGAATCGAAACCATTGGGTTCATTTTGAAAATATCTTTCCAACAATATCAAATTTGTAAATATCCAACAGTTAGATTGCGAGAAATGTTTAATTCAATTCTGAAGAAAAACAGCGCCAGAAGGAATTATATTTATATATGTATATATATAATTAAAATAAAACGAATAACGACGCTGAAGTTCGTATTTTGAAATCGTAACTTTAAACGATTGTACCGGGAGATTCGACTGTCGGATTTTCCCAAAACTGGAACCGTTGGGTCCGCTTTGAAAAGAACTTTCCAATGATATAAAATTTGTAAAGATCCAACGGTTATATTTTTGGATATGTGTAAATCAAATCTGAAGAAAAACAGTGCCATGGCCGCGTTATGGCCTGAAGTGTCGTTTGAATAAATGGGCTTTTTTAAATAAATAAAAATAGTGATAAATATTATAAACGATATGCAATGGAAATAAACCGAATTTACTTGGTTTATTGGATATTTGATTGTTGAATGTGTTTGACATGAAAATTACATTAATGAAATGAATTATAAATGTCAAATATTTAGCCATGGAAATGAGTTGATCTGAATTCTAAAGATACGTGAGTTATTTGAAAAGGCCGAGTTAAATCTCATTTCAAATAATAGGTCGACGGAGAAATCGACGATGAAGACCGTGGTTGAAGACCGGATGTGCGAGGACCTCTCTCCTGTATTGGACATATGGGACGAGGAATAAGGTGCCTCCGGTTTTGTTCAGACCCGGAACGGACTTGTAAATGGACTGTGTGTCTGACATTGGATTTCATTCTATGTGATTGATATACGTCAGTCGCATGGTGTGAATTGCCTATGTGGTATGCTGAGATGCAGTGATCAAGGCTTTTGTTGAAAAGTAGAGCCTTGTGGTTGATGATCAAAGCATGGCTTTAAATAGCATGGCTTTGTGTATGGCGTTAATTCGCGAGCTTACACCCCGGTATGGACCAGAAACGGGAGAGGACCTCAGGGAGGACATGCGTTTCCTTCTAGCTAGGAGTGGTGTCTGGGTTTTACACGCCCGGATGTTTTAGTTATGTGGATGATGGATAGTGAGGCGCCTCGGTTATATCGGTCTCTGCGGAGCCGATGGATGGATGGTTTGGTAGATATACCGGCCAGTTTGACTCCCCATAGGGCGGGGAAACGCAGTGTTCAGGCATTTTAATCCCCTCCTTGTGGACTGGCCCTGACGATCCAAGGATTGCCTGCGCGCTTGCTTAAGACACGGGCTAGAGCATCTAGAAGTGGTAAGGACGATCCGTTGCCTTTGTTCATGATAGAAATCCAATTTCCAAATACGATATCGTGCAATTTTGATTGTAAACATATATATGCCAACATGATATATCGTACCCATGCCGTCTATGATTGATACTTATGATTGAAATTGTTTTTGAAACATATAAACACTAGTAATAATATCAAATGCTTTTGTTTTATACGTATCAAGCATATTTTGGCCATTATAAGGTAAAACTCTATCCTCTGGCTTGCGTTGCATTGTGTAATGGGACTTGAGTCTTATGATGGCTTCATTTTTGTAAAACGCATTTTGATGTTTAAATAATTTACTTGTTTTAAGCAATGGCAATCCAATAGAGAAAAACCCGTTCCGCGTTAGCGGCGTGGTCCTGTGATTGGCCTTATTGTAAAATAAGTTAAGTAGATTTCTCATACCAGTCCCATGACTGACTCATAGTTTGTTTCACTTGCAAACTCGGGTGCCCTATTTTCTACACGGGCAGCCTAGTATTCTGATTTTACCAGGCTCTTTCTTGATAGCTATGGAGCTGAAGATGGATTCCATCACTTATTTTTATTGTGTTCAGCTCCTGTTATGTATATTATGTTTGATTCCGCAGTAGACATTTTATATAAAGCTTGTGACACCCCACGTCCATTAATGTCACTCACAAAGGGAATGCATTAACTTCCATGGAGCGTTTTAAGTGTGTATAGAACAGAAACTTAACAACAAGACAGATATAAAACAGTACATAAAAATGTAAAAATTCATTCATTGTAGTGGTAAATAAATAGGTTTGGTTACATCATCAAAAAACCCAAAGACTAGAGTCAAGTACATAATATCCATCTTGATTAAATCAGAGTACATGAAAATGGAAGACATAACCCCAACATAAAATAGCCATAAGTAAGATAGGCTGAACTTTTACTTCAGCTATCCCAGCAACTTCCGAAGAAAGAGATAAAGCTGTCCAAAATCAAGCTCCACTAGTACTAGTCCCACCTTGAGCACCTGGGGAGGGAGGAAGAAAAGAGGTGGAAACAAAGGGGTCAGACATAAAGTCTGGCGAGTATAATAACTTTAACAATATAATCATTAATTAACTAGGAAAAGGAAAAAGCTGGAAAATAAGGAAATGACTGTGAACAAATGGGTATGACAGAGCAAACAAAGGAAATAAGATGAACAAGAATAACGTTAAAGGCGCACCTAATCACTATAAGATAATTACTACACTGCACCACACCAAACACCCTAAAAGTTTATCCGCCTACAGAACTTAATAATGATAATGGTAGTTTCGTGTACCCCTAGCTGCCTTCACAGGTGTCGTCTGTCCCTATCTCTACTAGATGTACCCACTACCCCCATCCGATCGGCTCCCTAACTCATAGATACACGTGCTGGCCCCACAGTGGGGTGTATCTATCCCCAAAGTGGCAACTCGATACCACCAAGATGCATGGCTTATATCTACACGATGCAACAACGTCTTACGTACAGGCCTGGGCCCACACATGCATATGACCCCGTTGGACTTGCGTTGCCATCGTTAACCTGTTTTGACCTCTTACAATCAAACCCAGTACGTGTGTTCCGTTCTCGAATTGGGTCGAGTCCACAAAGATACTTAATGGGTTACTGGTTTGAAAAGGGTCCCCATGCATGACACAAGCTTTCTACCTATGCTTGGTCCCTTCTAAGGTTTTTCCCCACTTAACCCCATTCTTATTCATGTCTTCTTACATGTTTCAATCTTGGTTAAGTGCATCTAATTGTATTTCACATACCACCCAAGGCACCCTCTTAATTTCACAAGCCACCCAAAGCACCCGCTTAACCCCCTCATGTCCCACCACATGTTTATCTGGTTAAGTGTTTCTTAATTCATTAACACCGTAACCTTGTAAAGACCTCCCACATTAGACTGGCATTTGTGGCAGCTGGATTTGTCGGGCGGGTCCGGGCAGTCTTACACCACAAACGAGCCTAACCTCTTGTCTTTACAATTGTTACGCATTTAATTCATGCCTTCGACCTCTCACATTAGACTAGCATTTGTGGCTTCTGGATTTTTCGGGCGGTTCTAGGCAGTCTTACGCCACAAAAGAGTCTAACCTCGTGTCTTAGGCAGTTTATTATTACACGTCTTGATTTAACCCCAAATTGGATTAATATCCCTATTCAAATTTTTCAATGAATTCCAAATATACTTATGTCCATAATTGTCTCAATTATGTCCATAAATGCCAATTTTTCCAATTAATGTCTTAAATTAGTTATATGCCTTTTCAAGGCCATTATGCCAATTCTCAGTATGTGTATATTCAATATTACCCCCATCGTCCCCACGTTGTTCATTCGTTTATCTTGACATATATGTATATTAGACTAGCAATTAGTCTAGCACATAAAAGGGAAGAAACATCGCAAATTTGCATAACATACAAAATGGATCTAATCTTGCAAATAAGGATTACAACATAACTAGTATAAACTTTGTATTGTCATGAATCTAACCATAGGTTTAAAGGTGTGAACTTGCATATATATAATATAGTTTTTCACCAAAAACTTGCATATATGAATATACTTTTCATTCCTAAACTTGCATAGGCCATAGTCACAAACTTGCATAAAACTATGTACCTCATAGATCTAAATCTAAAGGTGTAATCTTGCATATATGTGAATCCTATTTCTACCTAAACTTGCATATAGTCACTTTATTTGATTCACATGTAAACTGGTGTATAATTCATATAGAAACTAGCATATAATCTACACCCAAAATTGCATATAAAATGATGTCAAACATGAATCAAGTTGAACATAGGTGATTTGGCATATGAAAAGGCATCCACAACAAAATTATCATTTTGAACAACTAGCATATATTCACAAAATATCACATTTTTCCAATGTCTCACAAACATAGCAATATATTCCAATTTATAACTCAACCCAATTAACTTATTAATTATCTTATTAAAGAAATTGAGCTCACAATTTAAAGAAAGTCTTGAGTTCTGGAATCTAAGTTCTGAAATTGATTTAGCTCGCCTTTGAAGTAGACAAATTCGTTGTTGTTGTTATAAATTTGAGTTAAATTGAGTTGATTAGCTTCACTTTTCCTCTAGTTGGTGGCGGCTACTCTAGGTTGTAAGGTGATAGCATGACGGCCATGGTTCTAATTTTTATTTGGTTTTAGGGTTTGAGGATACATGTGTTTATATAGAATTTAGGATTAATTTAGGCCATCCGATCAACCTAGAATCAATCAAGACAATGCAGTCAAGATAGAGTGACACCTCAACCTAATGACTCAGCACTGGGTCACGAAATCGTCATCCCTCAGATCTGCCTGGGGCGGGAGGGGGGGCCAGGTAGGTAGACCCCTAGGTCGACCCCCAGGTCGACCTGTGGGGGGGAGGTCGACACTAGGGTCGACCCCCTGGTCGATCTGGGTGCTGGGCGGGAATTTTCCCGCCTAGCCAGCTTCTGACTTCTGATTTGAATTTCGAACCTGTTTCGAGCTATTTGAATTTATTTGAATTTTCTGGAAACTTCCGACAGCCATAACTTCTTCATACGAAGTCCAATTTACGCAAACTCGGACTCTATCTCAACCAGAATTCTAAGACAAACACAATAGCGTAACCCGTTTCCCTTGATTCTTACATTTAAAATTAAGTATTCTTTAATTTGTTAACATTAATATTTAAATTTACGCGGTGTTACATCCTCCCCTCCTTAAAGGATTTCACCCCTGAAATCTCCAAGTTAAGGATAATGCATATCCTAACATCCAATCATCCATCTACTCAACCATCAAACATAGGCATCCATTGTCCTTACAAAATTTCTACTGCTGTATGAACATATGCAAGAAGTGTGTGTATATGTTCCTTATCTAATGAAAAATCAGGCGGTCTACTGATTCAGTTGACCTCCTAAATGCAAATCACGATAGTGTTATGCATCCATTATGTATGCGAAAGAATCCTATCGATACATATTATTTCTACATGTCTGCACAACCATTCATCAAAATGCAGCATCCATATGATGACACAACCATTATACATCCATTAAATTAAATATGCATACACATTTATATGCAACATGAAGGTAATTGAGCCGAACTAGTGCCTAAGGTGTGTGTATATCCATCCACGAGCAACCACTAGCAACCACTTGCATCCATTTGCATCCATCAGACATAACATTTCTCAAGCACATGTTTCAACCATAGGGTTCTTCCTAACTAAAGATCGAAGATGTCATCGCAAAGATAATACTAAAAAATATGACAAGTATCAACAAAGTGGTAGAAAAAGGAGAAATCAAAACCTACCCTCAAAAAGGAAAGGGTACAACGTACGCATCTTATCTTCCATCTCCCAAGTCGCGTCTCTTTGATCATCTCCCCATTGCACTTTGACCAACTTGACCTCTTTGTTGCGAAGCTTTTTGACCTCCGATCCGAGAATGCGTGTAGGAGCTCGTCTGATCGTAGCATTGCACTCTACATCCACTTCTTCAAGCGTGTTCGGCTCTACCACTTCCGCCGTATCAAGTAAACAATTACGCAAATGTGAAACGTGAAACATGTTATGAAATCTGCTGAGCTTCTCTGGTAATTTTACTCTATACGCCATCTGCCCAATCCTCTTTTTAATTGGAAAGTTTCCTACGAACCTTGGTGCCAACTTCCCTACTGATCCAAAGCGGACTACTCTTCTCAACGGTGACACCTTAATAAAAACCATGTCCCCAACATTGAACTCAAGATCAGTTCGTCTCTTATCATCATATGACTTCTGTCGGTCCTGTGTCATCTTCATTCGCCGTCGAATTAGGTTTGTCTTCTCCGAAGTCTCCCTAATCATGTCGGTCCAAGCAAAACTCTATCCGTGGATTCCCACCAATATGTTGGTAATCAGCACGGTCGTCCATAAAGAGCTTCAAAAGGTTCCATGCCAATGCTAGCCTGAAAACTATTATTATAGGCGAACTCTACTAGTGGAAGTGTTCTTCCCATGTTCCTCCAAAGTCTAGAATGCATAGCCTCAGAAGGTCTTCTAGTATCCGATTCACCCACTCGGTCTGGCCGTCCGTTTGAGGATGATAAGCGGTACTTAAGAATAATTGCGTTCCAACCGCCTCTTGTAAGCTCTTCCAAAATTCGCTTGTGAAGATAGGATCTCTATCGCCCACAATGCTGGAGGGTATGTCGTGCAAATGGACTTTCTCTCAAAGGTAAATAGATGCTAACCATGCGGCGGTCCTTCTACTTTTGACGGGAATAAAATGGGCACTTTTATTAAGTCGATCAATGTAACACCCCGAATTTTTGAATAATCAAATTAACTAAATTTGAGAATACTTAATTTCAAATGTGGGAACTAAGGGAAACGGGTCATGCCATTGCGTTCGTCTCGGAATTCTGCTTGAGATAGAGTCCGAGTTTTCGTAAAATGGATATAGTATAAAGAAGATATGAACGAACGAAGTTAGGCAGAAAGACCAGAAACGGGCCAGAATGCACTGGCGCACTTGGGAAGTGCGGAAAAACAAAATTGCACTGGCGCACTTGTAACAACCCGTATTTTCAATAATCTGTTATAACATAAATCGAGGCAGAATTTAATTCTAAAATCTGAATCAAGGGAAACGGGATATGCCATTGCGTTCGTCTCGGAAAAATACGCGAAATAGAGTCCGAGTTTTCGAAAATCGGAGTCCGTATGACCCGATTAAGGCCCAACGAAGTTTTCAGAAAATTTCAAAGTAAAAACAGATTTCAAATTCAAGTTTGAATTTAGAAATTAGGGCAGTTGGGCGCAGGCGGGAAAATTCCCGCCAGAGTACCCAAGTCGACAGCCCTGTCGACTTGGGAGTCGACTTGGTTGGACCCAAGTCGACAGCCCTGTCGACTTGGCTGTCGACTTGGTCCAGCCGGGCAGTTTTGCCTGGTGCACCATTTTGGGGTTTTGGTTAGGTTTTGGGGCCAGATTCGGTTTTAAGGGCTGAGATTGGAACTAGGGTTTAATCCTAAGGCTAGAACTAGTCCTAATCTCTATAAATAAGCCCCTAACCTAACCCTAAATCATCATTATTCATTCAAGTAACTAAACTATGGCAAAATCATTCCTCTCATGGCTCCACTCTCTTCATAAAAATTCTAAGTTATTTCTATGGGAGATTTTCCATGCATACAAGTGTTTTCAAGCTTGTATGAGTGTCATTAGCTTGCATTCAAGTCAAGTTTCCATATTTACATCATAAAGCAAGGGTTTTGATCATTTTGGCTCAAGGGATTTTCTGTTAGAGCTTGCATTTTGGGTCTATTTGATTGCATAAGGGCTTTGTCATATTTTTGTGTCTTCATAAGCATTGTAAGCCCTATTCTACTTTCATACTTAAACTCTAAAGTTAAATGTATGATATGCAAGTTTGCCATGATATGCAAGTTTACTAAGTCATGTTATGCAAGTTTGATATGTTATGATATGCAAGTTTATCATGTTATGTTATGCAAGTATGTCATGTTATGATATGCAAGTTTACCATGTTATGCTATGCAAGTTTGCCATGTTATGATATGTAAGTTTATCATGTTATGTTATGCAAGTATGCCATGTTATGATATGCAAGTTTACCATGTTATGTTATGCAAGTTTGATATGCGAGTTCGTCATATGATATGCAAGTATGTTATGCAAGTTTGGGATGATCATTTTGTTCATGTTATCATGTTATGCAAGCTTATCTTGAGCATATGAACATAAAGCTTCAAGCTTTATGCTAAAGGTTGCATTTTGGCAACATGTAGGTTATCATATCTCTTATGATAACTTGCATGTGAGGCTAAATGTGAACTTATGGCCATTTCTACATGTCATTTATCACCATGTATCACCAATATGCTAAGTTTGGTTTTATGCATGCTTTTGAGGCCTAAAAATGTAATATGCAAGTATATGAACATATGTACATTTCATATGCCACCATGTTAAACTTGTGGCTTCAACACCTTTATGTCATGATTATGCCAAGTTCCCTCTTTCTATCCTTTATGCGCTATTGCGATATGTAAGCGATGGGATTGCGTTTGGGGTTGGGTAAACTTAAAAGACATAAAAACATAAGATTGGGAATTTACCTATTAAGTTAGGTCTACCCATTGGGAATTTACCTATTAAGTTAGGTCTACCCAATTGCTTGAAAATTTGTAATATGTTTTGGAAACATGATGGACATGACACTTAGAAAAGATAAGTGTGACCAACTCGAGGTTGGGTTGAGTTTGTAGCGTAAACCTACCCGGAACCGACCGGCTTAACTAGTTGCTACAAACAATAGGACCCAATATGAGAAGTTGGCCATGTTGTACCTTGAACCCGAGGTTAGACCAAGTTGTGGTGTAAGGCTACCCGGAACCGACCGGCTTAACTAGTAACCGCAACAAAGTCTAATGTGAGAGGTTAAGGCGCATTAAATTAATTAATGCCTCATGATTAGGGTTAATTCATGGTCCACTTAATACTTAACCAATTTGGGCTTGGTAGATTAATCAGGGTTAAGTCGTGAACTCATCGTTACACTTAACCAAGTTAATCCATGATTAGCAAGAGGGTTAAACCGTACTTAACCCACTAGAAAAATCCTAGCAATGGGGGTCCACTCCAGCAGTAATCCCAAGTTTGTATCATTATGACCCTAGGGACTAGGCTAGGGTGGGGGCACGATTACTGGACTGGAGGTAAGTGACCAAAAACGACGGCAGAGTGGTACGCCGGTGTAGTTCCGGGCGGACTATGGTCGTGCACATAGTCCGAAGCCGGGGAAAACATGAACGGGTACCAGTAGATCGAGATTGTGCACTCATGTTTATGGTGTCCAGGGGTTGACACCCTAGGGCTTGATACACCCGACGGGAGACCCTGCACAGTCTGACTACAATTATGTTTGGGCCGTATTGACACCAACACGTGACGAGTTAGGCTTAGGGAGCCGATCGACTAGACCGTTTGGTTGGACCTCGTGTTAGGGTCACTTCATGTTATTCGACCTCGTGTTAGGGTCACTTCAGGTTATTGGACCTCGTGTTAGGGTCACTTCATGTTATTGGACCTCGTGTTAGGGTCACTTCATGTTATTGGACCTCGTGTTAGGGTCACTTCATGTTATTGGGCCAAAGCTTGGGCCAAGGGATCAATACTTGTTTATTCAAGTCATGTTAGCTTGTTGGTACACCTGTGGTGCAAAACCCTTAAACCTGATTATGCGATAACACCTTTATCTACCTTGTTAGTTAATCATCATGCTAGTATGTTGTTATCCTTATGTTCATCCCAGCTTTCATCATGCCAGTTAACTTTATCAGTTTACATTGATTGTAGTAGGGCTTACTCAGTCTTTTTGACTGACCTGTTTTTCTTTCGCCTCTTTTCTTCCGTCCCCCCCCCCCCCCCCAGGTTCTCAGGGTGGGAATATTGGAGCTTAGCTTGGATTTCTGATCGCTTGCTTGTGGGATTTTAGTTCATGTACGGTCTTGACATGAAGCTAGCTATGGTTATCACTTATTTTGGGGATAGTACTTATGTATTTCAGTTTTTCAGTAATGTTGTTTTTATCTAGACTTGTGTATTTGGAAAGTTGACATTATGTTGTACCAGACTTGTTTTGAAATGGTTTGAAATCTTCCGCTGTTTTATCTATGTTATTTACGCTGTTTATATATATACATATGTTCTTGTTCTGCCTTGATATATCATTATGCATGTTTACCCGATTCAAATGCCCCTCCAAAGTCAGAGTGCTTGCAAGAGCCACCCTGGCGGAGGTGGGGTGTTACAATTTGGTATCAGAGCATATGGTTTACGAGAAGGAACAAAAAGGTTTTTTAAAACTTTTGGAAAACTATTTTTAAAACCAAGTATAAAGTATTGTCCAAAGAAAAGTCTAGTTTATTTTAAAGGCTATTCCCCAAAAAGCCATTAGCAAAATTCCTTCGTTTTTCTCTATTCTGAATCTGTTTTTTTCTTCGTTTTCAGTATGGCCGATAACTTTGCTATTCCGGAGGGAGTACACGTACCTGTTTGGTATAGGAGACTTTTGGAGGCTAGGGCGACCGAAGCTGGCCCCGCAGATGTCCCTCCTCCTCCTCCAGTAGTTAATGTTCCTCCTCCTCCTGTCGCTAATGTTCCTCCTCCTCCTGTCGCTGAGGTTCCTCTTCCTCCTCCCCCTCAGCATCCTCAAGCTGACTTCGCAAAGACTTGCAAAGATTTCAAAGCAATGGGTGGCAAGAACTTTCAAGGCACTGAGACTTTTTTAGAGGCCAGAAATTGGTTGAAAGAGACCGAGGATTTATTTGCTATCTTTGGGTTAGACGATCAGAGGAAGATCTTGTTGGCGGTTTGGCTTATGAAGGATGAAGCCGCTTATTGGTGGGAAGTCACCAATGGTACTAGGCCTGTTGAGACTTGGGCCGATTTCAGGGCAAGGTTCGTGCTTAAGTTTCTATCTTCTGCTGAGGAGAATCTGCAAATGGAGAGGTTCATAACTTTGAAACAAGGAGATATGTCTGTCAAAGAATATGTGAACAAGTTCAATCAGTTAGCTCGTTTTGGCTTGGATATGGTGAATACTCCTCAGAAGAAGGCTCTTCGTTTTGCTAGAGGTTTGAATGAGCCGTTGCAGGGATTGGCTATGTCACATATTCCCCATGGGGCCACGTTTGAGAGCTTGGTTGATATGGCGTTACTTCAGGGAGATGTCAAGAAAGAGATCAAGACGAATGATACTCAAGCCAAGAAGACTGATTCCCAGTGGAAAGGAAATCAGGGTAATCCAAGTGGTCAGAGCAGTCAAGGCAATCAGAACAAGAACAAGAACAAGAGACAAGGCGACAAGGGGAACAACAACAAGGGCAAGAACACCAAGGGGAAGTGCCATTATTGCGGTTCAGTTGGGCATCTTATTAAGGATTGTAAGAAGAGGAAAAGGAAGAATGGTGAATGCTTTTTCTGCGGTGAGACTGGACATTTCAGTAAGGATTGCCCGAAGAAGCAAGGGCAAGGCCAGGGTCAGACTCAGCGTGTTGGACCTTCAGGAGGGCAAGCTCATGCTCTCAATGCCGCTCCAGTTCCCGATCGAGGTAGTATTTCTGTTGAGAGCCTTGTATATATTTCTGATTTTCCAGTTCGTACCTTGTTTGATTCTGGTGCATCGCATAGCTTTATCTCATCTGATCTTGTTGATAGTTTGCACCTTAGTACTAGCTTGGTAGATGATCCCGTCTGTGTCTCAAATCCTATTGGGGGTTCCGCTCATCTGTCTATGATATGTGGGGATTTGAGGATCTCTATACTGAGTGTAGAGTTCTTGTGTAGTGCTTATGTTCTTGGTTTTAGGGGATACGGGTTGATTTTGGGCATGGATTGGTTGTCCAGTTTTGGAGCCATTCTTGATTTTTGAGCATAGGGTTGAGAGGCTCATGACTCGCCTCGGTAATACCCAAAAATTTCTAGTAACCCTATGAGTCCCGTCATGTTGTGTTATCTTGAATCCCTCAACTCGTCTATCGATAGTTTGCAATCGGTGAGGGTGGTCCGAGAATATCCTGATATCTTGGGTGAAGTGAAGGGGGTTACCCCTAAACGAGAGATAGATTTCCGCATTTATCTGGTTGATAATGCCAAGATAGTTTCATGGCCGGTTAGGAACATGGTCCCGCAAGACGGGAGCTAAGTAAGCAAGTGAAGGAGTTGCTTGAGAAGAACTTCATTCGATGAAGCGTTTCCGAGGAAGGTGCTCTAGTAGTATTCGCTACTAATGTGGACAGTTCGCTTCGCCCGTGTGTTGATTATCGTGAGTAGAACAAGAAGGATAGACAACCATTACCAAGGATCGATGATTTGTTCAGCTTGTAGGAACATCTGTTCTCTCTTGATCTTGCTACTGGATTCCATCAACTCAGGGTAGCTGAGGATAGTATAGACAAGACTGCGTTCAGAACTCCAGATGGATTCTTCGAATGGCTTGTCATGCCGTTCAGCTTGACTAATGCACCCGCATACTTCATGGACTTGATGAGTAGGGTGTTCAGGGAGTTCTTGAACAAGTTTGTCGTGGTCTTCGTAGATGGTATTCTAATCTTCTCTAAGGATGAGGAAGAGCACGCAAGGCATCTCGTGGAGGTGATGGATACGCTTAGAGCGCATCAGTTAAAGGCCAAGTTCTCCAAGTGTTACTTTTGGAGAAGAGAAGTTAGATTTCTTGGGCATATAGTTCCTAAGCAAGGCTTAGTGGTGGATCCTGCTAAAGTGGTCGCGGTTCAAGACCGGAAAGCTCCGACGAGGACAATTGAAGTAAGAAGTTCTCTCAGTTTAATTAGTCAGTTAGCGTCCCTTGAGTTTAGACCTACCCTTCTAAATCAAGTAGGGACTTCACAGAAGGAAGACCCGCAGTTAGCCGAGATCATGGACAAGTTGATTCGAGGCAAGATGTTAAGACACCTCGCTATAGATGACAAGGGATGGCTAAGACGCGATGAGAGAAAGAAGGCTCTTGAAGATGCACATCACTCGAGGAGGTGGCCGAGTTTGTCCCAAGGTGCATGTTGTGCCAATAGACTAAGGCCGAGTCATAAAAAGCCCGGTGGGCTATTACATCCATTGGAGGTCCCCGCAATGGAAGAGGGAAAAGCGTCACGAAGGATTTCGTGGATGGACTGCCTAGGTCAAGGAAAGAGAATACGAGCATGTGGGTCATAGTAGGTGGACTCACGAAGAGTGCTCATTTCACTCCGGTAAAGAGCGAAAGGACTGCATCAGAGCTAGCAACGGGTTACTTTCAAGAAATAAAGAGGTTGCACGGGGTTCCCTCAAGTATAGTTAGTAACCATGACTCAATCTTCACTAGCCAGTTTTGGGATAGTCTACGGGATGTCATGAACAAGCAACTGAATCTAAGTACGGCCTATCATTCGCAGGCGGATGGTTCATTTCGTTCAAGCATGAGTTATATAAAATCACGTTAGTAAGAGCAATTGGCAACGTGGATTGGTATTTCCAAGAAAAGTTCTGCTGCGTGGAATACTTTATAATAAGTAAACGAGATCCAGGATTCACTAGTGAATTTTGGAGAGCTTGCATGAAACCATGAGGTCACAGTTATGTTTAAGCCAAGAATGATAGAAGAGTAAGTGAAAAAGGAAGACGAGAGGCGACAATGAAATGGGTTCCAACTCATATTTGGAAATAAGAGTTAAGAAGCCAAGGAATCATGAGATAAAAGACGGTCAAAGCATAGTGGAATCAAGCTCAAGGAAACGTGACTTAGAAGACTGAAGGCTAGATACGCGCATCATATCTCTTTCTATGAGTATATCCTTGATCCTTGTTTTCCTGTGGAACTTACTCGCATGTTATCTTTTTTCGTATATCCTCTCGGTCCCATTCTCGGTCCTATTTCTGTCAGGAGGTATGACTTATTGGCTAGTAATACATGTCAGGGTTTGAAGGGGTCCGTTAGGTTGACTAAACCTTTTGGGATTTTATAGAATATGGGTTGGGTTAGGAAGGGATTTCTTGTAATCCGAAAGGAGTATATCTTGCTTATCCTCCCGGTCTCTTTGTAGCATATCTTTTGCTATCCATGTTTGTCTTGATTATCTAGTTTATCATGTTAATCTTGTCATGAGAACCTTAGGTAGAAACCCTTTGGATGAAACATGTGTTTGAAACATGTTATGCTTGGTGGTTGCAAGTGGTTGCAAGTGTTTGCAAGTGGTTACTCGTGGATGCATTATACACGTTAGGCACTAGATCGGCTCACACACTCCTCATATTGCATATGCATGAGTGTTTACGCTTATTCATGGATGAAAATTTTTGTGTTATCACATGGATGTTGCATATGGATGTATGTTATGTGCACGCATATAGATGTTATACATTACGTTAGGAATTGCATACATATGGATTCATTTCACTAACATAATTTGCATTGATGATATTTGCATTAGATAAGTACATATACACACACCTTTGCATATGTTCATACAACATTTAGAATCTTGTAAGGACAATGATTGCTCGTGGGTGATGTTTTGAGTAGATGGATGTTGGATGGTAGGATACGTTCTTCCTAACTTGAAGATTTCGGGGACGAAATCCTTTAAGGAGGGGAGAATGTAACAACCCGTATTTTCAATAATCTGTTATAACATAAATCGAGGAAGAATTTAATTCTAAAATCTGAATCAAGGGAAACGGGCTATGCCATTGCGTTCGTCTCGGAAAAATACGCGAAATAGAGTCCGAGTTTTCGAAAATCGGAGTCCGTATGACCCGATTAAGGCCCAACGAAGTTTTCAGAAAATTTCAAAGTAAAAACAGATTTCAAATTCAAGTTTGAATTTGGAAATTAGGGCAGTTGGGCGCAGGCGGGAAAATTCCCGCCAGAGTACCCAAGTCGACAGCCCTGTCGACTTGGGAGTCGACTTGGTTGGACCCAAGTCGACAGCCCTGTCAACTTGGCTGTCGACTTGGTCCAACCGGGCAGTTTTTCCTGGTGCACCATTTTGGGGTTTTGGTTAGGTTTAGGGGCCAGATTCGGTTTTAAGGGCTGAGATTGGAACTAGGGTTTAATCCTAAGGCTAGAACTAGTCCTAATCTCTATAAATAAGCCCCTAGCCTAACCCTAAATCATCATTATTCATTCAAGTAACTAAACTATGGCAAAATCATTCCTCTCATGGCCTCCACTCTCTTCATAAAAATTCTAAGTTATTTCTATGGGAGATTTTCCATGCATACAAGTGTTTTCAAGCTTGTATGAGTGTCATTAGCTTGCATTCAAGTCAAGTTTCCATATTTACATCATAAAGCAAGGGTTTTGATCATTTTGGCTCAACGGATTTTCTATTAGAGCTTGCATTTTGGGTCTATTTGATTGCATAAGGGCTTTGTCATATTTTTGTGTCTTCATAAGCATTGTAAGCCCTATTCTACTTTCATACTTAAACTCTAAAGTTAAATGTATGATATGCAAGTTTTCCATGATATGCAAGTTTACTAAGTCATGTTATGCAAGTTTGATATGTTATGATATGCAAGTTTATCATGTTATGTTATGCAAGTATGTCATGTTATGATATGCAAGTTTACCATGTTATGCTATGCAAGTTTGCCATGTTATGATATGTAAGTTTATCATGTTATGTTATGCAAGTATGCCATGTTATGATATGCAAGTTTACCATGTTATGTTATGCAAGTTTGATATGCAAGTTCGTCATATCATATGCAAGTATGTTATGCAAGTTTGGGATGATCATTTTGTTCATGTTATCATGTTATGCAAGCTTATCTTGAGCATATGAACATAAAGCTTCAAGCTTTATGCTAAAGGTTGCATTTTGGCAACATGTAGGTTATCATATCTCTTATGATAACTTGCATGTGAGGCTAAATGCGAACTTATGGCCATTTCTACATGTCATTTATCACCATGTATCACCAATATGCTAAGTTTGGTTTTATGCATGCTTTTGAGGCCTAAAAATGTAATATTCAAGTATATGAACATATGTACATTTCATATGCCACCATGTTAAACTTGTGGCTTCAACACCTTTATGTCATGATTATGCCAAGTTCCCTCTTTCTATCCTTTATGCGCTATTGCGATATGTAAGCGATGGGATTGCGTTTGGGGTTGGGTAAACTTAAAAGACATAAAAACATAAGATTGGGAATTTACCTATTAAGTTAGGTCTACCCATTGGGAATTTACCTATTAAGTTAGGTCTACCCAATTGCTTGAAAATTTGTAATATGTTTTGGAAACATGATGGACATGACACTTAGAAAAGATAAGTGTGACCAACTCGAGGTTGGGTTGAGTTTGTAGCATAAACCTACCCGGAACCGACCGGCTTAACTAGTTGCTACAAACAATAGGACCCAATGTGAGAAGTTGGCCATGTTGTACCTTGAACCCGAGGTTAGACCAAGTTGTGGTGTAAGGCTACCCGGAACCGACCGGCTTAACTAGTAACCACAACAAAGTCTAATGTGAGAGGTTAAGGCGCATTAAATTAATTATTGCCTCATGATTAGGGTTAAGTCATGGTCCACTTAATACTTAACCAATTTGGGCTTGGTAGATTAATCAGGGTTAAGTCGTGAACTCATCGTTACACTTAACCAAGTTAATCCATGATTAGCAAGAGGGTTAAACCGTACTTAACCCACTAGAAAAATCCTAGCAATGGGGGTCCACTCCAGCAGTAATCCCAAGTTTGTATCATTATGACCCTAGGGACTAGGCTAGGGTGGGGGCACGATTACTGGACTGGAGGTAAGTGACCAAAAACGACGGCAGAGTGGTACGCCGGTGTAGTTCCGGGCGGACTATGGTCGTGCACATAGTCCGAAGCCGGGGAAAACATGCACGGGTACCAGTAGATCGAGACTGTGCACTCATGTTTATGGTGTCCAGGGGTTGACACCCTAGGGCTTGATACACCCGACGGGAGACCCTGCACAGTCTGACTACAATTATGTTTGGGCCGTATTGACACCAACACGTGACGAGTTAGGCTTAGGGAGCCGATCGACTAGACCGTTTGGTTGGACCTCGTGTTAGGGTCACTTCATGTTATTGGACCTCGTGTTAGGGTCACTTCAGGTTATTGGACCTCGTGTTAGGGTCACTTCATGTTATTGGACCTCGTGTTAGGGTCACTTCATGTTATTGGACCTCGTGTTAGGGTCACTTCATGTTATTGGGCCAAAGCTTGGGCCAAGGGATCAATACTTGTTTATTCAAGTCATGTTAGCTTGCTAGTACACCTGTGGTGCAAAACCCTTAAACCTGATTATGCGATGACACCTTTATCTACCTTGTTAGTTAATCATCATGCTAGTATGTTGTTATCCTTATGTTCATCCCAGCTTTCATCATGCCAGTTAACTTTATCAGTTTACATTGATTGTAGTAGGGCTTACTCAGTCTTTTTGACTGACCTGTTTTTCTTTCGCCTCTTTTCTTCCGTTCCCCCCCCCCAGCTTCTCAGGGTGGGAATATTGGAGCTTAGCTTGGATTTCTGATCGCTTGCTTGTGGGATTTTAGCTCATGTACGGTCTTGACATGAAGCTAGCTATGGTTATCACTTATTTTGGGGATAGTACTTATGTATTTCAGTTTTTCAGTAATGTTGTTTTTATCTAGACTTGTGTATTTAGAAAGTTGACATTATGTTGTACCAGACTTGTTTTGAAATGGTTTGAAATCTTCCGCTGTTTTATCTCTGTTATTTACTCTGTTTACATATATACATATGTTCTTGTTCTGCCTTGATATATCATTATGCATGTTTACCCGATTCAAACGCCCCTCCAAAGTCAGAGTGCTTGCAAGAGCCACCCTGGCGGAGGTGGGGTGTTACAGCACTTGGGAAGTGCGCCCATGCAATATTGCACCGGCGCACTTAGCAGGTGCGCCCAGGCCGAGGTAAAAATTTACACAGATTTCTGAGGCTCTGGTTTGAACGATGAGCCAGTGCTGAGTCATTTCTGGCTAGTTAATGAATCATTAGGGTTTTTGGGAAGTTCTAATCTAGACTGAATGGTTGCGATTAACTCTATGGTCATTCGACGGCTATAATTAAATTGAAATTCTATATAAACATGTATTGAATCAAACCCTAGAATCAAAATCAAAATTAGATCAATGGCCGTCATGTTGTCACTCCAAACCCTAGAGTAGCCGCCACCAACTAGAAGATAATTAAAGACAACAATTCAATTCAAATCAAAATCTAATCTCAACAATGAAATTGTCTACAACAAGGGAATGCTAATCAATTACAGAATTCAGATCCCAAAACTCAAGATCCCTTTTTCTGTGAGTTCTAGTCACTTTTAGGTTTAAAAAGTTAAAAGTGAATTATGGTAGACTATGATTTGGGTATTTGTTGTTTGTAGTTATGCAAGTTCATTGTTGTTGTGGATCATGAAATTATACAAGTTTATTGTTGTTGTGAATCATGAAATTATACAAGTTTATTGTTGTGGTGAATCATGAAGTTATGCAAGTGAAATTCATAAACCTATGCAAGTTATTATCTTGCGAATTCATGAATCTATGCAAGTTGTTATCATGAACCTATGCGAGTTGTCATGAGATCATACAAGTTACCTATGCAAGTTATTGTGCGATGAATTCATGAACCTATGCTGGTTGTTATGTTGTGAATCATGAACCTATGCAAGTCACCTATGCAAGTTGTTATGTTGTGAATCATGAACCTATGCAAGTAACCTGTGCAAGTTGTTATGTTGTTAATCATGAACCTATGTGAGTTGTTAATTATGTTGTTAACTCATGAACCTATGCAAGTTGTTATGTTGCAAAATCATGAATCTATGCAAGTTGTTAATTATGTGGTGAATCATAATTATATGCGAAGTTATCATGTCATTTTCCCTAGTTGTCATGCTTATGCCAAAAATTGTACTGTAAACGATCACCTTGTCATTCCCTTTATTTTATGGTTATGTCGAGGATACCTTGTAGCCTCGATGACGCCAAAAACGCAAACGGTTACACTAGTTAAGAAACGGGGAAAACGGGAATTTGTAATAGGCATAATTTACATAGTGTTTATGTAAATTGGGCACATGATTCTAGTAGGGAAACATATAAATAATTGCCTATTATGACATAGTTAAAGTTGAGTAAAAATTGTACAATTTGAATATGACCATTTATGGATAGGAAATTCAAATTGTTAATAAAATAGGTATTGACACCTATAAAAAGGAAAGGATTAATTAATTAACTTAAATAATCAAAATAGGAATGTTTAAGCAATTAAAGTCCGAAAATTTAATTAACACTTATGACACGAGGTTAGGTTACATTAGTGGTGGAAGTCTGCCCGGACCCGACCGGCATATCCAGCAGCCACTAATGTTGAACCTAATGTGAGAGGTCTAAGTGTGTGAATACGACTCGGGCTAAGACACGAGGTTAGACCCAACTGTGGAATAAGACTGGCCGGACCCGACAGGCATATCCACCATCCACATGTTGTAGGCCTAATGTGAGAGGTCTAGTCCAATATAACCATAATTGGACATGGTAATAAGAAAAGACTACTTAACCTAACTTAATACATATGGACTGTATGATGATAGACATAAGTTAGGGTTAAGTAAAATGAGTTGGATTGTGGGTAAGTTAAGTACAACTGATGGGTAGGTGGGTAATATTAATATATATAGGCCCATAAATTTAACGTTAAATAAATAGGATTAAATCAGTGGGAGGGTTAAGTACAACTGAAGGGTTGGTGGGTAATATTAATACATATAGGCCCACAACTATATGTATTAAAGACACCCATAGGGGTACGCATAACTAATGGGAATAGGTAAAGTTATGTATTAAAGACACCCTTAGGGGTACGCACAACTAATGGGAATAGGTAGAGTTATGTATTAAAGACACCTATAGGTACGCATAACCGATAGGTAGAATAGGGGTTATGTATTAAAGACACCTATAGGTACGCATAACTGATTGAAGGCTACGTAATTTAAGACACCTTAGGGTATACATAGTCAGTAGAAAACCTAGTGGGGATACAAGACATAGGGGAGAACTTGTATCATGTTGTGTGGGACCCATTTTAGTCCGTAACCCGGAGGGATATCAAAGTAAAGATCTCCGTACTAGGCGAGGAAGGGGCACGCTTACTGATTGATTGTAAGAGATCCAAAACGAGACGGATGGTGTGGTCGGCGCAAACCGACCGGGGACATGTGAGTGCATGGGCCGGGCAGAGGGGGACAAGACGACCGTGTCACCAGTAGGTATAACTGTGCACACCTTGGGTTGTCACTTTAGGGAAGTGATACCCCTAGTTGTGGGACCAGCACAGGATATCTACATAGTAGGGAGCCGATCGATTAGGGTAGTGGTTAGGGTATACCCGGACGTATGCCCTAAGTCTACCAATTTATAGTAGGAGGGTAGTGGGTACGACTAGTTCAGATAGGAGCAGGCGGCACCTATGACAGCAGCTAGGAATACACGAAACTACCACCATTGTTATCATTAGTGGAAGGGATCATCCCATCTTGATTTGACTAGTAATATTGCAGAGTTGTTAGTAGTGAATCATGCATACACCTTACCTTATTTGTCCTGTCATACCCGTCATCTGTACCGTGATCCTCTTATCCACTTTGTATGCCTTCCATGTTTACCTTTATTTATTTACTGGCTAAAAGTTACTGGACTCACCAGACGTATGTCTGACCTAGTTTGTTTCGCCTCTTTTCTTCCGTTCCCCCCAGGTTCTCAGGGAGGAAACACACAGGTTTAGTCAGGATTTGGATATCATCTTCTAGCAGCTACTTCTGAAGTATGGCTCGAGTCTCTGTCTCTTATATGGCTTGCTCTTTAATATGGGGAATGATGTTTTCTTTTAAATACCTATATACTCTGATAATATAAGACAGAAGTGTTTTGTTGTAAGGGTTTTATGACTCATGGTATTATGTAACAAAATATTTTGGTGATTTAATAAAGTTGTTTATTTTCCGCTGCAAAATTTTTATATCTGTCTTCTGATATTCTGTGTCTATTTACCAAAAACGCTCCACTAAAGTTAAGGCATTCCCTTTGTTTGTGACCATAAAGGAGGTGGGTTGTTACACTTGGTATCAGAGCTGATGGTTACCAGATTAGATAAAAGTTTTTGAAAACTATTTTCAAAATGGTTTTAAAAGAAATATTTCCAAGAAGGAAAGCCTATTTTGAAAAACATTCCCCGAAAAGCCATATGTAGTATCCTTCGGTCCTTTGTCTAAATTCTCTTCCTTTGATAGGATAGGCGAATGCTCTCGCGGCTGATGGATAGAATAGGGATAGGAAAATTTATGTAGAAGGTTTAATTTCCTTATCTGGTTATGAAGCTAAGACTCTTTCTGAATCTGTAATCAAGACTCTGCACTTTAATACTAGTCTTGTTTCTGATCCCGTAGTTGTTTCAAACCCCATTTGTGGTTCGGCTCAATTGTTTGTGGTTTGTAGGGGTTTGAAATTATCCGTTTTAGGCGTCAAAATTTGATGTGACATTTGTGTGCTCAAGTTTATGGGCTATGGGTTGGGTCTAAATGGACCAACTTTCTATGTAGAGGGTCTTTCTAGATTTTGAGAGGAGGGTCGTTAAGTTTCTAACTTGTCATGGGAAGACCCCAAAGTTTCTTGTGACTCGCAAGGGTGTTTTATGCTTAGCTTTCTGAGAATCATTCTATAATCTGATCTGTACCAGTAGTCTGTAAGTATCTGGATATTTCTGAAGGACACAGGTTTCTACTCGAAGCATGGAGTAGATTTCCAGTTTTGACATTGTTTATTGGGGGTAAGACTCTGAGTGTCAGTCTAATGTTGATTTCGGTCTTCGGGGCTGAAGCTTAGGGAATTATTCTCTTAACCGATGTCAAATGGGAACAGAGCTTTCGTTTTAGTTATATCATTTGTTTATATCCCATCAACCGAATCTTCGACCTTTAGATAGGAAATCCATGGATGTAAACATATGCTTGGGACATGTTATGTTTGATGGTTGCAAGTGGATGCATTTACACACACATTAGGCACTAGATCGACTCAAATCACTTTCATATTGCATATAAATGTGTGTGCATATTTAGGTTAATGGATGAACAATGGTTGTGTTATCATACGGATGCTGCATTTTGATGAATGGTTGAGCACACATGTAGAAATAATATGTATCGATAGGATTCTTTCGCATACATAATGGACGCATGACACTATCATGGTTTGCATTAAGGAGGTCAACTGAGTCAGTAGACCGCCTGATTTTGCATTAGATAAGGAACATATACACACACTTTTTGCATAGGTTCATACAAAATTAGAAGTTTTCTAAGGACAATGGATGCTTGTGGATGATGGTTGAGTAGATGGATGACTGGATAGTAGGACACATTCTTCTTAACTTGAAGATTTCGGGGACGAAATCCTTTAAGTATGGGAGAATGTAACATCCCGAATTTTTGAATAATCAAATTAACTAAATTTAAGAATACTTAATTTCAAATGCGGGAATTAAGGGAAACGGGTCGTGCCATTGCATTCGTCTCGGAATTCTGCTTGAGATAGAGTCCAAGTTTGCGTAAAATGGATACAGTATGAAGAAGATATGGACGAACGAAGTTAGGCAGAAAAACCAGAAATGGGCCAGAATGCACTGGCGCACTTTGGAAGTGCGCCAGAACAAAATTGCACTGGCGCACTTGGGAAGTGCGCCCATGCAATATTGCACTACCGAACTTGGCAGGTGCGCCCAGGCCGAGGTAAAAATCTGCACAGATTTCTGAGGCTCTGGTTCGAACGGTGAGTCAGTGCTGAGTCATTTCTGGCCAGTTAATGAGTCATTAGGGTTTCTGGATAGTTCTAATCTGGACTGAATGGTTGCGATTAATTCTAGGGTCATCCGACGGCTGTAATTAAATTGAAATTCTATATAAACATGTGTAGACTCAAACCCTAGAATCAAAATCAAAATTAGATCAATGGCCGTCATGTTGTCGCTCCAAATCCTAGAGTAGCCGCCACCAACTAGAAGCAAATTAAAGACAACAATTCAATTGAAATCAAAGTCTAATCTCCAAAACGAAATTGTCTACAGCAAGGGAACGCTAATCAATTACAGAATGCAGATCCCCGAACTCAAGACCCCTTTTACTGTGAGTTCTATTCAATTTTAGGTTTAAATAGATAAAAGTGAATTATGGTGGACTATGATTTGGGCATATGTTGTTTGTAGTTATGCAAGTTCATTGTTGTTGTGGATCATGAAATTATACAAGTTTATTGTTGTTGTGAATCATGAAATTATACAAGTTTATTGTTGTGGTGAACCATGAAATTATGCAAGTGAAATTCATAAACCTATGCAAGTTACCTATGCAAGTTATTATCTTGCGAATTCATGAATCTATGCAAGTTGTTATCATGAACCTATGCAAGTTTTATGAGATCATACAAGTTACCTATGCAAGTTATTGTGTGATGAATTCGTGAACCTATACTAGTTGTTATGTTGTGAATCATGAACCTATGCAAGTCACCTATGCAAGTTGTTATGTTGTAAATCATGAACCTATGCAAGTAACCTATGCAAGTTGTTATGTTGTTAATCATGAATTATGTGAGTTGTTAATTATGTTGTTAATTCACGAACCTATGCAAGTTGTTATGTTGCAAAATCATGAATCTATGCAAGTTGTTAATTATGTGGTGAATCATAATTATATGCAAAGTTATCATGTCATTTTCCCTAGTTGTCATGCTTATGCCAAAAATTGTACTGTAAACGATCACCTTGTCATTCCCTTTATTTTATTGTTATGGCGAGGCTACCTCGTAGCCTCGATGACGCCAAAAACGCAAACGGTTACGCTAGTTAAGAAACGGGGAAAAGGGGAATTTGTAATAGGCATAATTTACATAGTGTTTATGTATATTGGGCACATGATTCTTGAAGGGAAACATATAAATAATTGCCTATTATAACATAGTTAAAGTTGAGTAAAAATGGTATAATTTGAATATGACCATTTATGGATAGGAAATTCAAATTGTTAATGAAATAGGTATTGACACCTATAAAAAGGAAAAGACTAATTAATTAACTTAATTAATCAAAAGAGGAATGTTTAAGCAATTAAAGTCAGAAAATTTAATTATCACTTATGACATGAGGTTGGGTTACATTAGTGGTGGAAGTCTGCCCGGACCCGACCGGCATATCCAGCAGCCACTAATGTTGAACCTAATGTGAGAGGTCTAAGTGTGTGAATATGACTTGGGCTAAGACACGAGGTTAGAACCAACTGTCGAATAAGACTGCCCGGACCCGACAGGCATATCCAGCATCCACATGTTGTAGGCCTAATGTGAGAGGTCTAGCCTAATATAACCATAATTGGACATGGTAATAAGAAAAGACTACTTAACCTAACTTAGTACATATGGACTGTATGATGATAGACATAAGTTAGGGTTAAGTAAAATGAGTTGGATTGTGGGTGGGTTAAGTACAACTGATGGGTAGGTGGGTAATATTAATATATATAGGCCCACAAACTTAACCATTAAATAAATAGGATTAAATCAGTGGGAGGGTTAAGTACAACTGAAGGGTAGGTGGGTAATATTAATACATATAGGCCCACAAACTTAACCAGATAAAATGGGTTATGTAATTAAAACACTTAACGGTATACATAACTGAGGCAAAATAGTGAAGTTATGTATTAAAGACACCCATAGGGGTACGCATAACTAATGGGAATAGGTAAAGTTATGTATTAAAGACACCCTTGGGGGTACGTATAACTAATGGGAATAGGTAGAGTTATGTATTAAAGACACCTATAGGTACGCATAACCGATAGGTAGAATAGGGGTTATGTATTAAAGACACCTATAGGTACGCATAACTGATTGATGGCTATGTAATTAAAGACACCTTAGGGTATACGTAGTCAGTAGAAAACCTAGTGGGGATACAAGACATAGAGGAGAGCTTGTATCATGTTGTGTGGGACCCATTTCAGTCAGTAACCCGGAGGGGTATCAAATTAAAGATCTCGGTACTAGGCGGGGAAGGGGCACGCTTACTGATTGATTGTAAGAGATCCAAAACGAGACGGATGGTGTGGGCGGTGCAAACCGACCGGGGACATATGCGTGCCTGGGCCGGGCAGAGGGGGACAAGATGACCGTGACACCAGTAGGTATAACTGTGCACACCTTGGGTTGCCACTTTAGGGAATTGATACCCCCTAGTTGTGGGACCAGCACAGGGTATCTACAGAGTAGGGAGCCGATCGATTAGGGTAGTGGTTAGGGTATACCCGGACGTATCCCTAAGTCTACCAATTTATAGTAGGAGGGTAGTAGGTACGACTAGCTGAGATAGGAGCAGGCGGCACCTATGACAGCAGCTAGGAATACACGAAACTACCACCATCATTATCATTAGTGGAAGGGATCATACCATCTTGATTTGACTAGTAATATTGCAGAGTAATTAGTAGTGAATCATGCATACACCTTACCTTATTTGTCCTGTCATACCTGATATCTGTACCGTGATCCTCTTATCCACTTTGTATGCCTTTCATGTTTATCTTTATTTATTTATTGGCTAAAAGTTACTGGACTCACCAGACGTATGTCTGACCTAGTTTGTTTTGCCTCGTTTCTTCCATTTCCCCCTCCCCTCCCCCCCCACCCAGGTTCTCAGGGAGGAAACACACAGGTTTAGTCAGGATTTGGATATCATCTTCTAGGAGCTACTTATGAAGTATGGCTCGAGTCTATTACTCTTATATGGCTTACTCATTAATATGGGGAATGATGTTTTCTTTTAAATACCTATGTACTCTGATAATATAAGACAGAAGTGTTTTGTTGTAGGGGTTTTATGACTCATGGTATTATGTAACAAAATATTTTGGTGATTTAATAAAGTTGTTTATTTTCCGCTGCAAAATTTTTATATCTGTCTTGTGATATTCTGTGTCTGTTTACCAAAAACGCTCCATTGAAGTTAAGGCATTCCCTTTGTGAGTGAACTTAATGGAGGTGGGGTGTTACAGTCTATAATTACCCAAATCCCTGTATTACCCTTCCTCGATCTTGGTAACCCATCTACAAAATCCATGGAAACGCTTTCCCATTTCCAAAGCGAAATCTCTAAGGGATGGAGCAAACCTCCGGGCTTCTTTTTCTCCGCCTTGACTTGCTGGCACACTAAGCATCTAGCAACGAACTCGGCCACGTTCTTTTTTATTACAGCCCAAAAGAAAACTCGCTTCGTATCCCTATACATCTTATCACCACCGGGATGTATGGTCATCTTAGAGCGATGTGAGTCTTTAAGAATTGCCTTCTTCAAACTTTCATCTTGTGGTACGCAAAGTCTTCCATCTTTACGTACCCAACCTCTTTCATCTATAGCATATCTATCCAGATGTCTTAAGGACTCCCCTCCTATAAGCTTGCCTACTACCTCAACCAATTGTGGGTCGTTTCGCTACGCCTCTCCAACTCAACCCAAAAGTGTAGGTTGCACTCTAATGACGCCAACAATCCAGTACATAATCGACAGAGGGTCTGAAGTCAAAGGAAGATATATACTCCAAACTATGCCGCTCTACAAACAAAGAACTTAAAGTTAACTTCTTTCTACTTAGGGCGTCAGCTACAACGTTACCCTTGCCAGGGGTATATGCGATCTAAAAATCGTAGGATGCCAAAAACTACATCCATCTCTGTTGCCTCAAGTTTAGGTCCTTCCGAGAGAATAAATACTTTAGCGACTTATGGTCTGTATACAACTCAAACCTTTCCCCAAGCAAATAATGACGCCACGACTTAAGCACAAAAACTATGGCCACCAACTCCAAGTCGTGGGTAGGGTAATTTTTCTCGTGGGTTTTCAACAGTCTTCCACCATAGCATATCACCCTTCCCTCTTGCATTAAAACTGCGCCAAGCCCTCTCCCGCAAGCATCGGTATATATAGTGAATGCCTTACTCCCGTCTGGCAAAACTAAAACCGGAGCTATCGTCAAGGCTCTCTTCAGACGTTGGAAAGCATCATTACAGTCAACGTCCGAAGTAAAAGTCAAATTCTTCTTCCTTAATCGAGTGAGAGGGGCTGATATCTTCGCGAAGTACTTAATGAACTTCCTATAATAGCCAGCACTAAAAATCTTCTTACTTCAGTTGCGTTCTTAGGCTTTTTCCAATCTTGGACTGCCACTATCTTAGCGGGATCCACAGCTATCCCTTCGTTAGAGACCATGTGTCCTAAGAACCTCACTTCTTTTCTCCAAAAACGGAACTTGGAGAACTTAGCTTTTAGCTGATGTGCTCATAGGGTCTATAAGACTTCCCTAAGATGTAGGGCATGCTCTTCTTCATTTTTAGAGAAAACCAGAATATCGTCTACAAAGACTACCACAAACTTGTCCAGAAACTCCCTAAACACCCTACTCATTAAGTCAATAAATTATGCGGGTGCATTCGTCAAACCAAAAGGCATGACGAGCCACTCGAAGAAACCGTCAGGAGTTCTAAATGCAGTCTTATCGATGCTATCTTCAGCCACCCTTAGCTGATGAAAACATGTAGCCAAATCCAGTTGCGAGAAAACCGAAGCTCCCACCAACTGATCGAATAAATCGTCTGTCCTCGGTAATGGGTGTCTGTTCTTCATTGTTAGCTTATTCAGCTCTCTATAGTCCACGCACAATCTAAGTGAACCATCATCTTTTGTAGCAAAAACGACTGGAGCACCCCACTCCGAAATACTTCTTCTTATGAACCCCTTCTCAAGCAATTCTTTCACTTGCTTACAGAGTTCTCTTCTCTCTCACGGAGCCATGTGGTGCACTGGTAATGCAACTGGCTTTGCATTATCTACTAAGTATATTCGAAAGTCTATCTCACGCCTCGGGGGTAAACCTCGAACCTCATCGAAGACATCCGAGTATTCACGGACCTCTTTAACAGACTGCAAATTCTCAACAGACGCGTCAAGTGATTCTAGATAACTTAGCATAACAGAATTTATGGGATTACAAAAGATTTCGAGAGTGTTGCCCAAGCGAGTCATAAGCCTAACCTCTCTCTTTTCACAATCCAGGATGGCTCCATTACTAGATGCCAATCCATGCCCAAAATTAACCCATAGCCCATGAATCCCAAAACATAAGCATCACATCTAAACCCAACGCTAAGTATAGAAATTTCCAAATCCAAACAAATCACCGACAAATAGGCTAAGCCCCCAATTGGATTTCAAACAACTAAGGGATCCTCTACTATACTGATGTTTAGGTGTAGTGTCCCAACTAAAGCAGTGGATATAAAAGAGTGTGATGCGCCAGAATCAAAGAGTGTGCGAACAGAATGATCGAAAAGATAAACTAAACTTTCAACGGAAATCGTTCTACCTCGTTCTTGCAGCGGTGGGACCACGAGAGCCTGGACTTGCCCCCTCGACTGCCCTGGTGCTATGAGAGCCTGAATCTGCCCTCCAGAGGTAGGCCCTGCCCTCTGCCCTTTCTTTGGGCAGTCCTTAATCAGATGTCCTGCCTCGCCACAGTGGAAACAACCAGTCTTCTTCTTCTTCCTACAGTCTTTGCTTAGATGGCCTGGTGTCCCACAGTTAAAGCATCTTTTCTTTCCCTTACCATTGTCGTCTTTACCACCCTTCTTGTTCTGCTGTTGATGTTGTGGTTTCTTTTGATCCCCTTTCTTTTCAGGTGCCTTGTTAGCATTTGCGCCTTTCTCCTCTTCATGCATAAGCGCCATGTCAACAAGTCTCTCAAAGGTGGCCCCCATAGGGATGTGGGTCATAGCTAACCCATGTAGCGGCTCGTTCAAACCCTTAACAAATCTCAGGGCCTTCTTTTCGGGTGTATTCACCAAGTCCAAGCCAAATCTTGCCAACTGATTGAACTTGTTGACGTATTCTTTCACTGATAGATTCCCCTGCCTCAATGCCTAAAACCATTCCATGTATAGATTCTCTTCAGCCCATGAGAGAAACTTCGCCTCGAACCTACGCCTGAAATCCGGCCATGTATCAACTGCACGCTCTCCATTAGTGACCTCCCACCAAAACGAGGCCTCATCCTTCATTAACCAGGTAACTAACTGGACCTTTCTTCCATCTTCTACCTCAAAGATTCCAAACAGTTCTTCCACCTCCTTTAGCCAATTTCGAGCTTCAACAAATGTCTCTTACCCGTGAAAAGATTTCCTGCCCATTGCCCAAAAGTCCTTGCATATCTTTGCGAAAGTGTCAACATAGGGAGGAGGAGGAGGAGGAGCATTTGCTGGGCCTGTGACATGGGCCCTAGCTTCCAGATACCTTCTAAACCATCCTGGTATCGGTATCCCCTCGGGTATCTCGGGAATTCCAGACATATTGAAAAGAAAATGAAGAGATTCAAATGAAGAATTCGAAAGAAAGATATATGGCTCTTGGGGTTATGTTTTTTTAAAATAAACTTTTCTCTTGAAGATATTCTCCTCAAAACATACTTTTGAAAGTATTTCTTTATAAAATGCTTTTGAAAAATAGTTTTCAAAATATCTTATCTATTCTGGTAACCTTCAGCTCTGATACCACGTGTGACACCCCATGTCCATTAATGTCACTCATAAAGGGAATGCATTAACTTCCATGGAGCGTTTAAAGTGTGTATAGAACAGAAACTTAACAACAAGACAAATATAAAACAGTACTTAAAAATTTAAAACTTCATTCATTGCAGCGGTAAACAATAGGTTTGGTTACATCATCAAAAAACCCAAAGACTAGAGTCAAGTACATAATATCCATCTTGATTAAATCAGTGT